>SZWC01000091.1:205068-239454 GCA_023375785.1 Penium margaritaceum
CTTCTACGTCTTGCAGGCGCCTTTCGGCGGACTGGGCATGAGGCCCATTTGCATGTTTTTGCATTATATACTCGCTGTCAGTCGATGGATGCATGCATGTGACCAGTCGTTGCGTGCGTCTTTTGATTCTGCACGTCTAGGTTCAGACGGCGTAGGATTCTGACATGTGTGCGCAGAGTTACGGCCAAAACAGTGGTTTTGGGCCGGTTTTAGGACAGCTCTTGGACTGCCGCGTGCGACACCCGCCGTGCGCCGCGGCAGGTATTTATGCCCTGGACCTGTCAGTTGTCATTTCTCTCTGCATTTACTAAGCTATTGAAGCTTATGAGACTTTGCGCGTCTCCCTAGCCTGATCCTTGCTGTTTCTTGCACCTGCCTGCTTGCTAGTGCGTCAGCTGACTGGACAGTGTCGCCACGTCAGCAGCAGCAAGGCTAGGAAGCTTCCTAGCAGTTTCTCACGGACGCTACGACTAGTCACATGCATGCATCCGGCATCAAACGGTGGACACACAATGCAAAAACATGCAAATCGGGCCCACGGCCAGTCCACCGATAAAATCCTGCGTGTTGCAGAAACACTGCAGGAGGTCCTGGGTAGCGTCCAGAGCTCTGGAACGGCCGTCGGCCAGCTCCAAGCTGGTAGTCCGCCACCGGACGACGCACCGGTACCGCCTGGGTCCGCATCAGGGATCTGCACGAGTATGGACACGGCCGAGTGGTCACAGTAAACTATACAGGTCGACAGGAACGGCACAAATCACAACACTCCCACATGACCTTATGGTACGCATGTCCATACACGTGCAGCACTGAAACGAGTACAATAACGCGTGAAACGACAGAGTGAATGGCTACCACAACACCCCACACTCAACCACTCTCTGGCAAGGGGCGAAGCCCGACAGAACGAATGGCCACCAGGAACTTTCCGCGTGCTAGTGCCTTCGTCAAGAAATCAGCACGCTGCATGTCAGTGCCAACCCAAATGACGGAGATCACGTGTCGCTCCACCAAGTCACGCACAAAGTGATGCTCTACTGCAACGTGCTTCATGCGAGCATGGAAGACACCAGAGTTCCCCGCAATAGCAAGAGCACTCTGGTTGTCGCAACGAAGCACAATGGCGGGTACTGACTGACCCAGCTCAAGGAACAGACGCTGCAGCCATACCGCCTCAGCAGCCCCTGCTCCCAGAGCGACATACTCTGCCTTTGATGAGCTACATGCAATGCAGCCCTGCTTCCCGCTGCGCCAGGACATAGCGGTACCACCAAGCAGGAACACGTAACCGGTGCGACTGCGTCCGTCTGGGCTCCAGGCCCAGTCGCTGTCGGTGTAGCCATCAAGGACCACCGAACACTGCCGGCGAAAGCAGAGTCCGAGGTACGGTGTGGAGACCACGTACCGCACCACTCGCACAGCCGCATGAAGGGCTCTAGCACGTGGAGCCTGCGAAAACTGGGCAAGGAGGTTGACGGCGAATGCGATGTGCGGACGTGTGGTAGTGGCTAGGTACATCAGGGATCCGATGAGACGGAGGTACAAGGTCACATCCACTATCTCCCCCAGCTCTGTGGGATCGTCCACCTTCAGGGCATCCTGCCCGTCGGGTGTGAGGGGTGTGGAAGCCTTGGGCACTGCGCCGAGGAGATCGCTGAAGCGCTCCCCCACAACGCATGCGTATCGGGCCTGGTGCAGTAGCAGAGTACGACGTCTGCGGTCTTGTACGATCTCCATGCCAAGAAACACCGCTGCAGGACCAAGGTCCTTCATCCTGTAGGCAGTCTGGAGGACAGCCTTGGCCTCCTTCACGGCCTCCAGTGAAGGAGACGCGATCAGAAGGTCGTCGACATAGACCAGGATGGCGGTGAACCGCTCAGGCGTCCGGCGGATGAAGAGAGAGGGATCTGCCTCGCTCTGTACATATCCCGCACGAGTCAGGGTGCCGCTGATCTCCTGGTTCCAACACCGAGGAGACTGCTTGAGGCCGTACAAGGACTTGCGCAAGCGCCAGACCTTGTCGCCATCCTCAAAACTGGGTGGCTGAGCCACGTAGATCTCCTCATCCAGAGAGCCATGGAGGAACGCATTGTTCACATCCATCTGGTGTAGTTCCCAGTCATGCTGAGCCACTACACCGAACAGAGCTCGAGCTGAGGTCATACGGCCGACAGGGGCGAAGGTATCAGTGTAATCGATGCCCTCAATCTGAGAGTACCCCTTGATGACCAAGCGAGCCTTGTGGCGTTCTTGTGAGCCATCTGGCTTCACTTTCTTGCGAAAGACCCACTTGACCTGAATAGCCTTCCTTCCAGATGGAAGGTCAATTAGCTCGTAAACTCCGTGCTCTCGGATGGCGCAAACCTCATCCTCACAGGCAGCACGCCAAGCGTCAGCATCCTGTGATGAGAGAGCTTCCCTCAGTGTGCCCGGGTCAGGCGCCAAAGCGGGAGAGCTCTGCGTGGCAAGAGCACACGCCTAAGTGCTTGGTCTGACGGCCACAAGATCGGTTGCTGCATCACAAGCGATGTGGAACTCGCGAGTGACGAGGTCGTGTCCTACTGGACACGTTGGGTGTACCTCTGTGTGCTAAGTGCAGACACTCAGGCCTAGGGCCTTTGTGCCAGGGTAACCACTCTCGACGCTGCGAGTGGAGCGCCTGGGTGCAGGACAAGACACTCGTTGAGCTCCGTAGTCCAATGGTCGAAGACGACCGCCAGGCTCACGGGAGTAACCTGGGCTCGAGGGGCGCACCTCAGGCTCAGGAACGGGCACAGTCACAGCCGGGGAGAGCTGAGCCAAGGGAACTGGTGATGTTGCACAAGGAGAGGCGTGTGTGGGAGACACGGGACTCGGTGTGGCAATAGGGACAGATGAGGCAGGACCACACACAGAGGCAGGAGTGCCGGCGGACACAGGAGTACGCACAGGTGTAGGATCATGGGTACCGGAGGGGGGCGAGGGAACCGGGGTAGAAACCGGCAGTGCTGGAGAGGTCTCTGGGCCGACAGCGATGATCGCTGGGTCATCAAGAGCCGGAGACCGTGAAGCGGAGGGAGCTCGAACAGACACATCAGCCTGAAGAGGGGTGCTCGCAGGCGAAGACTCCCCCATCCGGCAAGAAACCTCACACGTAGGGATGTCCGTAAGAGACAGCGACATAATCGATGTCAGATCACGGTAGGTGAGGGACTAAAAGAAGAGTGTGTCACGTGACTCAACAATGCGACAACGGGTAGGGTCCCAAAATCGCCAAGCCTTCGGTCGCGGGGAGATCCCGACGAAGGCACACAAGCGACCCCGCGGTGAGACCTTGGACCCTTGCTGGTCCTCGGTGTACCACACGGAAGGCAAGGACCCCCAGACGCGAACGAGACAAAGGTCAGCACGATGGCCGAACCAGAGGTCATGCGGTGTGACGTGGTCCAGAAGAGGACCGTGCGGGAGGCGGTTCCAGACCCAAGTCATGTAGGCAAATCCCTCAAAAGCGAAGGACTCTGGGAGACCGCACTCAGACCGCATAGCGCAAACCGCATCCTCCATGGTGCGGTTCCAACGCTCAGAAACACCGTTCTGCTGAGGAGTAGCAGGAGCGGAGACCTGGTGAAAAATCCCTTGCTCAGCAAAGAAGCTATCCATCTCGCCTAGAAACTCGCCGCCACGATCCGATCGGAAAGTGTGCAGCGTGTGGCGGGACTGACGCTCAGCCATCACTAGCCAGAGGCGAACCGCGAGAGCGGCGTCACTCTTCTGGCGCAGACTGTAGACCCACCGCATCCGGGTGAAGTCATCAGTCAGAGTCAGGACGTATCGACCCCTATCGGACATAGACTCGACAGGAAGAGGACCAAGAAGGTCCGAATGGACTAGCTCGCTGCACCTACCCTGATCATGAGTCAGGGTAGGTGCAGCGATGCATCTTACCCTGGGCGCAAAAAAGACTGTCGGTCTTGGACGGCTT
Organism: Penium margaritaceum; assembly: GCA_023375785.1. Classification (NCBI taxonomy): domain Eukaryota; kingdom Viridiplantae; phylum Streptophyta; class Zygnematophyceae; order Desmidiales; family Peniaceae; genus Penium; species Penium margaritaceum. The sequence continues at coordinate 209,030 of SZWC01000091.1, forward strand.
CTCGAAAGAAGTCGCATCAAGACCAAGAGCGGGCTGTGTCCGAATGAGCTTCGACACAGTGTCGGAGCCCACATGACACAGACGGCGATGAAGCAATCGCTGGTGCTCAGGAGACAGAACACCAGTGACAAAAATACGAGCTGAAGGGGAAGGGGAGCAAGGAGTAGAAGTCCGGGAAACACGGTACAGGTCATCCACAACAGAGGCACGCAGAACAATGCTGCGAGTGTCAATGGCAGTCACGGTCGCGGACTCGGCAGTGTGCTCCACAGAGAGTCCCATCAGTGTGCAAGCACGTACAAAAAGCAAACTGAGCTCAAGGTCAGGTACAAACAACACCTCGGAGAGATAGAAGGGGCCAGACGGACCATCAAAGCGCACGACCCCAACACCCTAGACTGGCAAGGACTGACCAGAGCCGGTGCGAACGGAACGAACAGACGCAACAGGGCCGAGAACAACGAAGTCACTACGACAACACGTCATGTGATGAGTGGCACCTGAATCGATGATCCAAGTGCCACCGGCATCACGACTGGAGGACGTCACTGTACAATGGGCAATGGAACACTCGGCCTCAGACGGACGCTGAGCAGCAGATGGGGAGAAACGACAAAGGGCACAAAGGTGGGACTCATGAATCCAATCTGTACAGTCAGGCCCATCATCATCACATGCTGACTGTGCCCCCCCACACGAGTCATCCCGAGCCACATGGACAAACAGACCGACAGTCTGTGAAGCACTCGGCTGTGACAACATACTCGCACCTCCCTGAAAGTGGAGCGCCAGAAGGTGGCAAAGCTCGGCGATGGCGTGGTCGCGTGGGTCCGGATCACTGCTACTCGCCGGTGGGGAAGCAGGAACAGCTGCACTCGTGGCTGCCACGCGTCCCGAGGAAGTCAAGGCTGACGTGCTGGATGCGAAATAGAGAGCGTGTGCCACCTAGAGCCCACGAGTAATCCGCGCCCAGTCGAGCGGCTGCTGGCACTCGGTGTAGCGATGGACGCCGCCACAGTTGTATCAGTGAACGGAACGTCCACTGCTACTACTGGAAGACGACTGCTGTTGTGACTGGTGCTGACCTGGTCCCCGCTTACCCTTCTTCTTCTTTGCCTGAGCTGCTGCTGCAACACCCTGTGTCTGAGTGGGTGTGGGCGGGGACCAAGAGGAGGAGGAAGACGAGGACGTGATGGACGATGAAGAAGGAGACTGCAGGAGGGATGATGGCAGTGATGCGATGAATACTGCAGCAAGGGTAGTCTCCTGATGGGCCACGGCTGCCTCGCGGGCTGAAGTCACCTGGAGAAAAAGCTGATGCGCCCAAGGGAGAAGCTGCAGAGTGGCTGAGAAAGGCTCAAGGATGGCGTCGCTGTACCGTGTGAAGATGTCAGTATACTCAAGGCGAACTCCGAGCATCATCGTACGGAGCGTCCACAGCTGTGTGCCTCCGTAGGTCCCAAGACACGTGTAGATGCGCATGGCGCGTCGCCTGTAATTGGCTGCAGGCTCTCCAGGCCCCTGACGGAGAGAGTGGAAGGCACGAATGTGTGCTGCTCGGGTGGCGTGCGACTATGCGGCCAGCAGGGATAGGGCCAGATCCCTACCTCCGCGTGGATCGGCGCCAGTGCCTGTGCCAGGCTCGCCAAGGAAAGGACGGAAGTCGACGACGGTCTTGCGTGGCATGGCGTAGAGGAGGCCGCGCATCGCCCTGGCTGCTGTCAGCACCTGTGTTGGGTCTGTAGACTGATACTGGTTGTGGTAGTAGGGCCACACGCCCTCTGAAGTGGCCCAAACCTGAAAGAGGATCTCCCAGCAATCGAAGCCGTCCTCAGTGATGTACCGTGGGGAGGGCGACCGCAGGCTGAGGAGGACGGGAGATGGGGAAGACTCCCGGAAGTGGATAGTCACCGGGATAGTCGGGTGACGGTCACACCGTAGGAATTCGAGGAGATCTGGTCCCCGTCTGCAGCTGACGGAGGCGCTCCTGAAGAACTCGAATCTCATGATCCGGGGAGTCGTCCGTCATGCCTGGCATGAATGGCTCATCATCCAAGAGGTCAGAAGATGGTGGGTCTGGTCGAGCCGACTGTTGTGTAGAGAATGCGACGCCGGTAGCTCCCTCAGAAAACTGCCGTGGGACTGTGGACTGGCCACGCAGAAGCTCACTTAGCATACGGGTGAGTGGATCAGATCGATCTCCTGTAACGGGTGCCTGAGCCGACTGCTGTGTAGAGACCGCGACGCCGGCAGCCCCCCCGAAAACCTGCCGTGGGACTATGGACTGGCTACGCAAGAGCTCAGTCAGCGTACAGATGGCATCAGTCTACTCCCGCTGTAGGCGACGCGTCTCAACCTGCTGGCTCCGCAGGTCCTCAATGGCCTGCGAGCGTGGGCTCAGGACACCAGAAGATGAGGAGGAGGGATCATCTGTCGCCTTCCCCTTGTTGTCCGACGAGTCCATGTCGCCTCTCAGTATGGGTGGACAGGTCAGGTTTGTCGGATTTCGAAAGCGTCAGCGTTTCTCGAGGAGTTGAGACGCTGGCAATGTTTGACTGTCCGGCCAAAAATTTNACTGTGGACTGGCTACGCAGGAGCTCAGTCAGCGTACGGATGGCATCAGTCTGCTCCCGCTGTAGGCGACGCATCTCAACCTGCTGGCTCCGCAGGTCCTCAATGGCCTGCGAGCGTGGGCTCAGGACACCAGAAGATGAGGAGGAGGGATCATCTGTCGCCTTCCCCTTGTTGTCCGACGAGTCCATGTCGCCTCTCAGTATGGGTGGACAGGTCAGGTTTGTCGGATTTCGAAAGCGTCAGCGTTTCTCGAGGAGTTGAGACGCTGGCAATGTTTGACTGTCCGGCCAAAAATTTGGCTAAGTATGGTGCTGACATCATCAGGTGGTTCCTGACATCAGCACGACCTGATGACGTCAGCAAGCAGAAATGCTGACGTCAGCTCGACTCCCCCCTTTTTTTCTTTCGTGGTTCTGCGCGAGCGTGCAGCCGTTCCGCGACCAAGGGGGGGACCTCGTCACCCCCTTGCGTGGCTGCGCAGCTGCGTAGCTGTGCAGATTCTGCGCGTCTGCGCAGCTTCGCTGCGCAGATCTGCGCAGCACTGCTGCACAACACAGCAGTCGTGGCTGCTACTATGCAGCATTGCTGCCGCTGCGGCCGCTGCAGCTGCTGCTCCGCGGCTGTAGCTGCTACTACTGCTGCAATGCTGCAATGCTGCTGCTGCAATGCTACTGCTGCTGCTGTTGCTGCTGGCACTGCAGCGCGCGCAATGCTGCTGCTGCTGCCCGCGGTGCTGCTGCCGCTGGTGCTGCTCGCTGCCGCTGCCGCTGCTCGCTGCTACTTCCCCTGTGAGCTGCTGCTCGCAGCCGCCGATTCGGGCTGCGAGCTGCTGCTGCGAGCTGCTCCCTTTTTTTTGTTAGAATGCCCAGCCAGAAACGACTGCTGCTGCCACCCGGTGCTGCTGCTGCTGCTTGGCTTGGCTGCTGGAGCTGGTGACTGTCACAGCTCACCGGGTGAGGTGGACGGGACTGCGTGGTGATGTCGCTGCTGAAAACGGCTTCAACGAGTCCCAGGATACGGCGGCGGCGGTGACTCTCACTGCTGCTGCCGGTGCTGCATCTCTGCGGTGCAGCTCAGCGAGAGAGGTCTCGCTGCTCTGATACCATGAGAAAATGCGTGGAAGCGTCCTAGCGACACCGCCGCTGACTAGGCGTAAGTGCCTGGTCAGACGGTGACGACAGTCACAAGTCGTGCATGCAATGGCAAGGGTTTGGCTAGGCGACACAAAGGCAAAGTGTCAGAATGCTTCAATAGCATTTGCAGAGAGAAATGACAAATGACAGGTCCATGGCATAAGTACCTGCCGCGGCGCACGGCGGGTGTCGCATGCGGCAGTGCAAGATCTAACCTAAAACCGGCCCAAAACCACTTTTTTGGCCGTAACTCTGCGCACACATGTTAGAATGCTACACCGTCTGAACCTAGGCGTGCAGAATCACAAGCCGGACGCTACAACTGGTCACATGCATGCATCCGGCATCGAACGGTGGACACACAATGCAAAAACATGCAAATCGGGCCCACGGCCAGTCCACCGAAAATCCTACGTGCTGCAGAAACACTGCTGGAGGTCCCGGGTAGCGTCCAGAGCTCTGGAACGGCCGTCGGTCAGCTCCAAGCTGGTAGTCCGCCATTGGACGACGCACCGGTACCGCCTGGGTCCGCATCAGGGATCTGCACGAGTATGCACACGACCGAGTGGTCACAGTAAACTGTACAGGTCGATAGGAACGTCACAAATCACAACAAAAACCTAGTCCGTGAAAGGGTCAGAAATGCTTTACCGGGCTCTTAGAAGTTAGGACCACTCCGCACGGCGCTTGCAGAAAATTAAAACTGCCCACTGGCTTCACCATGCTCGATCAGCGGCTTGCGACGCTCATCGGTCGAAGCAAGGTGGGGCATGTCAACCCCCCCTCGCGGGGGGTTGAACAAGGAGAGAAGATAATGAGCCCTATTGAGAGCTTATGCATTCGGGATTGGTGGCCAGCCCACTAGGCCCTGTCATCCCCGTCGTGCCAAAAGGCATGGATGTGGAATGGCCAGCGATGCCCTTCATTTGGGTCGATAGGTCAGCGGTGTCCATAGTCGAAAACGAAAAGACGGCGGTGTCCATAGTCGAAAGCGATATGCCAGCGGTGTCCATCGTCGAAAACAAAACGACAGCGGTGCCCATGTTTTTCATCATGCGCGCGAGAAAAGGAAAACATAACAACCGTATCCACTATTTGTTTCAAGTATTCAGTCATGAAAAACCTGTATGTCGTAACGAAACGTCGCAATAGGACAAGCTGTCTTGACAACCTGTGGTTCCTTTGGTCGTTTACCATTCTTCGCTGGAGCCGACGTTTGCGCTGATCACGCAAGAGGAGAGTGCAATCGCCAAGGAAGGGTGGTTGAATGGACGTGACCAGTGGCAATGAGATATTGTCCACGTTGGAATTTGCCAAGGCCTTGCACACCATCAATGGACGTCGTCGCAAAGTGTTGCGTTCTGGCAAACCTTTCGGGGGTAAGAAATACGGTCTATGGGAATAACTGTTGTATTATCATACTGTTTAGTGGGTACTTTCTGTATTTTCTACATGGCATCGTTATGGACATTCCTGTATTAATTTCGTTACACATATGGGCATGGTTGTTTTAATCTCTAAAGCTACGCTGTTGCACATTGTGAAAATATATGGATGTCAGAGTGCATTGGAAGTGTTCTCCACATAGCCTCCATCACATTGTACGTGCGTATTGAACACATGATCACGATTGTATTTTTTTGGGCATGGGTGATATTGTGTACTCAGCGTGACCTCTCGGCTCACGTCCTTTGCGGTGCAGACTCTTCATGAGGCGAAGGTTATGGAGGACTGGGGGAGCAGACGCAAATCCACCGAGTAGTCACCGGGTGCACTCCAGCTGCCTTCACGCGTGTTGGGTTCCCTCCCGGAGTGGTCATACATTGTCTCAAAACACTCGACATGGATAATCGTGCATGTTTGAGCTGCGATGCCGTGATGACCTAGTTTTGTCTTACGTGTGAACCGGTGATAGTTTAGACTAGCATAGTTTAGGCCTGAACGTTAGTTTTGGGCTCGTGAGACCGAAGAGGGGTTATTCCCCTTGTAGTTTGAGTGGGCACCGGCGAGCTCGGCCGACGGGTAGGCTCGGATAGCGAGCTCCACCCGTCGCCACTCTCACTCTCACTCTCTTGACCCTCACGTTCTCCACGCTCGATCTTTTTGACTGCCCCCAGTCCTTTTCCAACCATAGAGTCGAGCTCCACGTGGTCGTGTGAGGGAATAAGGGTAGGGCTATCTTGTTTTGGTATCAATGCATGACGAGCCAACGCTCGTCGCGTTGCGCATGAGAAGCGCAAAGTCCTGGGAGGGCTCGCCAAGCAGCAACCGCGACGATCTGTCGCTGCACGGAGCAGCAACGGCAGTAGCAGCCGCGCGAAGCAGCAGCCGTAATGGCGGTAGCGGCAGCGACAGTGGAGCATTGGATCATATTGGCCAATCCGTAGTAACACTGCGTGGAGCAGCAGCGATAGCGGTAGCTGCGCGGAGCAGCGGCCACAGTGATATTGTATATACAACTTACTATGACCTCTCTGCTCACGTCCATTGCCTTACCAACTACTGATGAGGTGGAGGGCACGGAAGACTGGGGGAGGAGATGCGAGTCCGACAGTTGCTGAGCAGCTGTAACCAGCCGCCGGATACACGCTCGTCATTGCTACGCGTCCTTACTCCATTTTGGGAGTGCTCACTTCTTGTTCCAAAACAATCGAGTTTCATTCTTGGTTGTGTGTGAATGACTATTACTCAGTGACCTGGTTTAGTCCTGCCTGTGAACTGGGGTTAGTTTAGACAAGCATAGTGTAGGCCTAAACTCAGGTTCTAGGTTTGTGTGCCATGTGCGATGTTTGCTCGTGAGTTATCGAGTGAGTGCCGGCGAGCTCCCTCTCGCCGGAAGACTGGTGGGCTCGGGTAGTGAGTTCCACCCCATAGAAAAACCTCACACCTTCCCGCGCTTCTGACAACTAACTTAACATACACACCTCCATTAAACTTACCGTTTGTTACAGCCAGACCACACTGTCAGGGACTATGCAAGGGTGTAAGGGAAGGGATGCTTGGTATGTTTGTTTTGGTATCAGAGCAAGACGCGCAAAAGCTCGTCGCATAGTGCGAGAGGAGCGTTGTGCGGTCCTGGGAGGGCCCACTGAACAGCAGCCGCTTTGACTGCGGAGCTGAACAGCGTCTGCGTGGAGTAGAAGCGGCAGCAACAGCCGTGTGAAGGCAGCTGCCGCAGCGGCGACTGCCCGCAGCAGCGACAATAGTGGCTGTGCGACGCAACGGCGGGCTACAACGGCCGTCTACAGATGCAGCAAAGAGTAGTAACTGCAGTGACGACCGAGCAGCCACAGTGCTGGCAGCGGCTGTGCGGAGCAGCTGCTGTAGCTACCGAGTTGTGCATTAGTAAGGAGCAGCAACAGTCAACGACTACGGCATTGCCCACAGTCGTAGTGGCAGTTGTACAACCGCACCAACAGCTCCAGCTGCGCGAAGCAGCAGCCGCAACAAGGGTGGCGTTTAGCTGTGAGCAGCAACGGCAGTCGGCGACTGCTACATTGCACCGTAGCTGTAGCAATGGTAGCTGAAGCGCCATCTCTTGGTCCGTTTCTGTGGTGACGACGGCTGCACGTAGCAACAGCGTTAGCGCAGCAGCAGTAGCAGCAACAGTAGCAGCAACAGTAGCAGTAGTAGCAGGAGCAGCAACAGCAGCAGCAGAAGCAACAACATTGACAATGGCAGTAGCGACGGTGATTTGCCGTCGGACCTGGTTTGGTGTTCCCCTCCCCCTGCTGGATGGGCTCCCCTCTAATCTTGGATTTGGTGGGGGTGGTTTAGGTACACTCTTCTGAAGGCTAAGGCCCCTTCCAGGTATCCCATGCACACTTGGACGGGGGAAACGCTGCCAAAAATTTTCACCAGCGTGGGGGGCTCCATTGGGGATTTCTAGGCTGAGAAAGGCCTCGACACTGAATCTATGCCCACTGGGACGGGATAAACGCTGTCAATTTTTTTTGGCAGCGGCTCCCACCCAACGGCAGTGCCAGTGGTAGTAGTATACGTTTACGACACTCCACTTGTCGGCATGCCCAAGGACCCAGCTGCCAGAGTCGGCAACACCAGCTCTAGTACAGATGCTAGTGTTGCCGCCTCCAACGTGATAGGTGACACACCAGGCACGAAGCGAGACGAATCCTCGTCTAGCCCAAGCGCGCTAGCACGTGGTCCATGCGAGCTTCGAGAGCAGCAGGTTCAGCAGGCTGAACAGACGGCCAAGCTGATGGCAGATCTGTTCAAGCTCTTTCGGGATGCAATTCCGTAACAGCAACAGCCACAGCAACAACAGGCGCAACAAACGCAAAACAGCAGGAGCGTCAGCAGAAGCTCCTCCACGATGCCGTGCGCAAGGGCACAATGACTGTCGAGAGTGCGGTTATAGCCGACGTTGCCGTAGCGCTAGGAGCATTTGATGCTGAGTCGTTGGACAATCTTCTTGAGTTAGACTTCGACGCTAGTGACGAGGAAGGCATGCTACGCCTTGCACAGCTCAAAAAGTGGTGTCAGACCCGCTCGACGTGCAAAACTACACCGAGCGGTGTAGCAGGTCCAAGCAACATGCTCAGGGCAACCACAGACCTGGCCTCCTTTGAGGACGAGATGCTTCGCTTGAGCCTGGGACTGCGTGAAGACCCCTTGTCTCTGTTGCTCGAGCAAGCTATCCCGACAGCTCTGCCAACGATGAAGCCTCCAAAGTGGTTTGAGTCAGATCCTTCCACCTACCGATAAGAGGACAGCTACACCAGCTGGGAGCTGCGATTCAGTATGTGGACAGTCAGTGAGGCGGTGTACCTGTACTACACCAGTCCGTACCAGACATTGACCCTCAGAAGACGACGACCACCGCGTGCGCCACCTGTGGTCTCCTTAAGGCCGTCCCAGAGGAGTACTCCCTCGACCTTGAACCTTTCCTCAGTGATCCCCGCACCAGCAGTGGAGCTGACCCGCATGGCGCATGGAACCTGGCAACCACACGTTTTGAAGGCGCGACCATGGCAACCACATCACAGCGTATCTTGGACTTTAACTCCTTGCGTCAGGGTACACATGAGACACCGACCGACTACTGGCGGCGGGCGATGCAACTGTACATGGCCCTTGGGACAAATGGGCCGGGTCAATTCATGGCGTTCAACATCATCTGGATTGGCATTCGGTGCGAGTACGCAAAGACCTTTGGCAACTTCAGCCTACAGAGTCTTGAGGAGGTGGTTGACAGAGGCCTGCTGATTTCGTGGGCCACCAAGCATTTCCTCCACGTAGCAGGAGTAGGAGCAGCAAATGACGCCCGCCATGGCGCAACAACTGCTGTTGTCACTACATGCCAGGTCGCACGTACCATTCCCCCCACTTCCCGTCAATCGTTGTAGCCGAAAGCGACTACTACAACTGCAACCGGCACAGCTGTGGAAATCCAGGGGAAGAAGGGACGGAACAACAGGTGGGGTGGCAAGGATGGCAAGGGACCGGATAATCCAAAGCCGACCCAGGGGCGACGGTGGGAGTGCTACAACTATGGAGGAGCACACCGCTACGGATTACAAGCTCCCCAAGAACTGGATGAAGATTGTGCAAGGGCTATAGAAGGCATTCGAGCAGCGTGAATGAGCCTCCGCGTATTCGAGTACAGCGACTGACACACCGCCCTCATCACCAGCGGATGTCACCGCAGACGATGCCGGCGACTTATCACCTTTGGAGCAACAGCTTGCGACGCAGGCTCGTGATATCGCTGAACTCTACCAGCTCCTGTGACTCACCACTCAGGGAGGTGCTAGTGCATGAACTGAGTCGAGAGGTCCCATTGTTGGGTCTGTCAAGTCTGTGCCGTGCGGTCGGGATGGGGGCGGTGGAGCACAGTGCATTATTGAGTCTGTGGAATTGTTCGTCGGACGTGATAGTGATGATCTGTCCGCTTTCCTCGCCGGTGTGTGCATGGATCATGACGACTTGTCATGGCTTGATGAGTCACAAGCATGTGTCGCCATCACAGCTGAGTAGTCCTCTTCTGAACAACTCTTACCTACTGCTTGTACTGTCGGTAGCTATTCCGTTACCTCCCCAGAGCGTGTGACGAATGCTACCTCGATCCAAGATTCTGGTGCCACCCATCACATGACATGTCGCCACCGTAATTTTGTTGTGCTTGGTCCTGTTGGCTCTGTGCGGTCTGTGCAAACGGTTGCTGGGCACGAGGTGCCTGTCCAGGGTGAGGGTGTGATGCAATTCCATGGGCCGTCGGGGCCGTTTTACATCTCCAATGTGCTGTATATACCTGATCTAGAACTCAGCCTACTATCTGGACATGCCTGTACGCAAATGGGTCTCAGTGTCGTGTTCACTGGTGAGGATGCCACGGTCTTTATTGGCGCCACCGCTGAAGTAGTGCTACGTAGCAAGGCAATCGCTGACTTGTACCATGTCTCTGACTGTCCCACGTCCTTCCCCATCTCCACTTCCCCTGCTGCACGAGTGTTTGTGACGGGAATGCTGTCTCCTGAGCACTAGCGCCTACTACATAGACGCTTGTGCCATGTCCACCTCGATGCAATCGATCGCCTGATTTACACAAACCCTGAAATCGGTCTTGACGCAGTGTCCTTTGAGGCGCCGCCTAAAACTGACTACGTGCAATGCGCTCAAGGTAAGATGCATCGTGTCGCGTACCCTCTGTCCGACTCACGGGCTCTAAGCCCCTCGAGTTAGTTCACTGTGATCTCTTGGGATCCCTCCCCGTGGAGTTCCAGGAGGATAGAGGTCGGTACATCTTGACAATCATGGACGACTTCACGCGCATGTGCTGGATTCAGTCTATGCCTGAAAAGTGATGCTGTACTCGTTGTGCGCACGTGGCTTGTCATGGCCGAACGCTAGTTCGGCCATCGTCTCCAGAACCTCCAGTCTGATCGGGATGGTGAGTTCATGGGGGACCTGGACTGGTACTTTGCTGAAGTGGGTGTGTTTCACAACCTCTCCGCCCCCGCCACGCCCTAGTAGAATGGCGTGTCTGAGCACTGGAACCACACCATGGAGGATGCCGTTTGCTCTATGCAGGTGGACAGCGGCATGCCGAAAGCTTTTGCTTTCGAGGGCATGGCCTACATGACATAGGTGTGGAACCGGATCCCTCACGACCCCCTTCCTAACACACACACTCCGTACCAACTCTGGTACGGGCGTCGTGCCGACCTCCGGCTTGCTCGTGTCTGGGGATCTCTTGCCTGCGTCTAGTTTACACCACAACAACAAGGGTCCAAGTTCTCCTCTCTTGGTCGAGTCTGCGTGTTTCTGGGCGTGGCTTCACGCTCCAAGGCATGGCACTTCTAGGACCCTAGTCGGTGGCGCATTGTCGAGTCTTGAGACGCACTTTTCTTTGAGCGCCTCTCCTTCCTTGATCTGCCCGTCTGTGGGATCCCGCAGTCACATGGGAGTGCTACAGCTACGGGGGAGCGCATCGCTACACATAGTGCAAGCTCCCTAAGAACTAGACGAATATTACACAAGGACTACAACATGCGTTCGAGCAGCATGAGTGTGCCTCCGCCCACACCATTGTAGCGACTGACACACAGTCTCTACCAGGAGCTGATGCAGTCGAATACATCACCAACAACCTAACACCTATGGAGCAACAGCTGGCGACGTAGGCCCATGACATCGCCTAGCCCCGCCAGCTTCTTCGACTCACCACCTAGGGAGGTGTGAGTGCATTGACTGAGCCGAGGGGTTCCACTATTGGGTCTGTTGAGTCTGTGATGTGTGGTCGTGATGGTGGCGATGGGGTATAGTGTGTTGTTGAGTCTGTGGAGATGTTTGTCGCACGAGATGATGCTTGTCTATCTGTTATGTTCGCTGTAGTATGTCGTGGCTTGATGAGTTGCAAGTACGTATCGTCTGTGCAATTCAACAGTCGTCTGCAAAGTCATCCGTGTCCACCTTCGCACTGTTGGCATCTGTTCAGTCACGTCGCCCGAGCGTGTGATGGACTCCACCTGGATCCTAGATGTGGGTTCCACCCATCACATGACATGTCGTCGCCGTGATTTCATGGTCCTTGGTCCTGTTTGCTCCGTGAAGTCTGTGCGTACGGCTGTTGGGCATGAGGTTCTGGTTCAGGGTGAAGGTGTCGTGCAATTCCATGGACCGTCTGGACCGTCTTACATTTCAAACGTACTGTATGTACCTAGCCTGGAACTCAGTTTGCTGTGTGGACATGCCTGCACATGGATGGGTCTCAGTGTGGCATTCACAGGTAAGGATACCACTGTCTCCATTTGCGCCACTACTGAAGTGGTGCTCCGTGGAAAGGCAGTAGGGGAATTGTACCACATCTCCAGCTGCCCCACATCGACCACCATTGCTACATCCCCCACTGCATGAGTGTTCGGGACAGGCACGCTGTCGCCTGATCATCAGCGTCTACTACATAGACGCTTGTGCCACGTCCACTTGAATACAGTAGATTGTCTGATTCGCACCCAACCTGGGCTCGGTCTTGATGCGGCGTCCTTTGAGGCGCCGCCCAAAACTGATTTCCTGCAATGCGCACAAGGAAGGATACACCATGCACCATACCCTCTTTCCGACTCACGGGCCCTCAAGCCCCTTGTGTTGGTTCACTCTGATTTCCTGAGGCCCTCTCCCGTGGAGTTCCACGATGACAGAGGACGTTACTTCCTGACGATCACAGACGACATCACCCGCATGCGGTGGGTCTTCAGTCTACGACTGAAAAGCGATGTTGCGCTTGCTATGCGTACGTGGCTTGTCATGGCCGAACAGCGAGTTGCAGTTGGATAACAACACAAGTATCAAAGTGGCTGGACAGCGAGCTACAAGAGCTCGTTCAGCAACAGCCCACCTACCTCAAAGACAACACATCCATGCTGCTTGAGATAGAAACACTCACTCTCCCACCAACCACTCTCCTAGCTACATACGACGTCGTCTGCCTATACCCCAACATCCCAATCTCCAAGGCTCTAAACTACATCCACTCAGTGCTTCAAGCTGCACGACATCCAAGAACCCCTCTAGTTATGCAATTGCTCTCATGGGTGATGCATAACTCATTTGTGGAGTTCCAAGGAGTGACATACAAACAGGTTAAAGGCACGGCCATGTGAATACCTACAGCACCCGCATTCGCCATCCTGTTCATGAGCTGCCTTGACATCGAGATGCAACGCACACACAACATCCAACCTTTGCTACATCGTCGATATATCGACGATGGCATCATCATATGGACAGAAGGGAGAGACAGCCTGATCAGTTTTCTTCAAGCATTCAACACCCTTGATGAGAACATCAAGCTGAAATGGTCCATCTCCAAGACCACGCTTGACTTTCTCGACATCACGCTCTACAAAGGTGAGAGGTTCAAGAGACATGGACACTTGGACGTGAAAACGTACCAAAAACCCATGAATAACTACCTTTACCTCCCCTTCACAAGCTATCATCCACGAAGCTGCCTACGAGCATTCATCACCTCTGAGTTACGACGACATCTTATGCGGACATCCTCAACTTTGGAGTACCTAACTCTAAAGCAGGCCTTCATTGACAGGTTACGAGCAAGAGGGTACCCCAAGAAATTTCTTGCTCCCCTCTTTGACCAGGTCCGCCACGCACAACGTCAAGGACTCCTTGACAAGTCACGTGAGCAAAAAACAGGCTCGACTTCAACCATGACTGGGCGACCCCTAGTATGAAAGACATTTCTGAACCCACGTTCAGAGAGTCTACACTTGGGGAACATTCTTAGACGTTTTTCTAGACGTCTAAGACACTTTAACCCAACCGTGTTCTCCGGTAGAAGTATTTTGGCAGGAGGCTCCCTAGAAAATTAGGTACGTACCTAGTCTCCTCTAGGATTCGGAGGCTACCACCATGACGTACATCGCACGCGACTGATTTAGCTTCCAAGAAGCCTACATTGCTTGCTTCGCACGTAAGCGCGAGCCGCTTACACTGGTTGTGTAGGGAGCCTATATTTTAGTTTCTCTGTTACGTGAGCTCTAGTGTGCACTGATGAAGGCCACATTTGGCCGAAACGCGTATGCACTTTACATCATGCAACCTTTCGCAACCAGCCCATCCCATCTTTTCTCTCTAACCTTGGGTATCTATGCCACTCTGAGATGACCACTCCTAACGACAGTCATACCCTCCACAACTTCCGTTCTGATCAGGATGGTGAATACATGCGTGACCTTGATCGCTAATTTTCCGCAGTGGGAGTGTTTCACAACCTCTCTACCCCGGCCATGCCACCGCAAAACGGTGTGTCTGAGTGTTGGAACTGTACCATGGAGGATGCGGTTCGCTCCATGCGAGTAGACAATGACATGCCTGAAGCGTTCCCCTTTTAGGGTATGGCCTACATGACATGGGTCTAGAATAGGATCCCTCACGGCCCCCTCCCGAACACACACATGCCGTACCAACTATGGTATGGACATCGTGCCGACCTCTGGCTCGTGCGCGTGTGGGGGTCCCTTACTTGCGTGTGGTTCACACCAGAACAACAAGGGTCAAAATTCTCCCCTAGATGCGACATCTGCATGTTTGTAGGCGTGGCTTCAAGCTCGAAGGCCTGGCGGTTTTTGGACCCCAGTCAGCGTCGCATTTTCGTTTCTCGAGACACCCTATCCTTTGAGCATCTCTCCTTCAGCGATCTGCCTCCCAGAGGCATCCCGCAGTTGTATTCCCCTGGGTGTGGTATGATTCCATGCGCAAGGGAGGGTGGGCTGGCCGATGACGCTGTCCCGGTCAGCCTAGGCGCCACTGGTCTGTCCCACCCACCAGCTGACTCGCCAGCGTCGTCCACGCTGCCTGCATTGACCGCGTCGCATGTCATGCCTGCGTCCACCATTGTGCCAGCATCACCTACAATACGGGAGTCTATGTCACCTGTCGTGTCACCGGTGCTACCCCTATCTCCGGCACCTACGTCACCGGCAGAGTCACCGATGTCACTTGCGATGCCTGCACCACCAATGCAGGCTACATCACCAGCCGTGTCGCTTGCGTCGTCCTCACCCTCTGTCTGCCCAGTCGATGCACCGGCATCATATGGTGCATTGCCAGTTGATTCCGTGTCTGACGAGTGTCCACCAACCACCCTAGTTACACCATCACCAGAGCCATACTGGCGAGGTGAGGGTAGACGCCTCCGACCGCATCCTGCTCGCAGCGTGCGTAGCGGGGACCTGGGCATGAGGGCCTTGGGTCTCGCTGTGAAGGGGCTCACTGAAGTCCACCCCGGCTACGATACATGCCTCACTCACCTCGCTCACGAGCATCAACTTGCAGTGGATTCCACAGAGTCCACCTTCACCGTTGGCCCTACGTCTGCGGCCCATGCCTTGGCCACGCGGGTTCGAGATGCTGCCACTCCAGACCCCAGTGTGGTGGGAGTGACACCAGACCCAAGCACACTGTGTCCGGCTGTGGCTGGACCCGATGTAACACTCAGGCGTGCAACATGCAAGGCTGAGCTGGCGGCTATCAAGGAACATGGGGTTTATGATCTTGTAGACCTATCGCCCTGACAAGAGGCCGTTTAGGCAAAGTGGGTCTTGAGAAGAAAGCTGAAGCCAGAAAACATTGTTGATTGCTATAAAGCACTGCTGATTGCGAAGGGATTCTCTTAGGTGGAAGGGATCAAATTCACAGAGACCTTCCCACCAGTTGGATGTACGACCACGACCTTGGGTCTGCTGTCCTGGGTGGCCCATGACGACTGGGAACTCCACCAGGTGGACGTCAGCAACACCGTCCTACATGGAAACCTGGAAGAAGAGATCTACATGGTCCAACCCCCTGGGTTCGAGGATGGCAGCGGTCGTGTGTACCGGTTGCGAAAAGCACTGTATGGCCTGAAGCAGTCGCCTTGATGCAAGAACAAGGAGATCACGGGCATGCTCCTCCGAGCTGGCTATGTCTAGAGCGTGGCGGACCCATCGTTTTTCTTGTCCCAGACCACTACGCCCTTTTCGTCCATCTTGGTCTACGTCGATGACCTTCTGATCGCCTCACTGGACCTGAAGGCTGTCGAAACAACCAAGAGCATGCTACAATTGGCATACAAAATGAAAGACCTGGGAGAGGCTGGGGATGTAAATTATTCGTGATTGCACTCGTTGGATGCTCTTGATCCATCACGAGTGATACACCCTCACTCTGGAGGAGCATTTTGCCGAGCTGGTGATCGTCATGCGCACGACGTCCACCCCGATCACCCCAAACGGACAGGATGCCCTAAAGGTCGATGACCCAATATGGCTGGGAGAACTAGTTGACGTGACCCTGTACTTGTGGATCATTGGCTCGCTCATATACCTGGCCACGACGAAACGGCCGGACATCGCCTTCACGGTCAACCTGCTCGTACAGTTGTCTCAGGCGCCGCGTAAACGGGTCCTTGAGATCGCAGTCCGGTGTGTGCGGTACATTGTTTCCATTGCCCGCATGGGACTTCACTGCCGAGGACAAGCCTCAATGGTCCTCGACGGTTACAGAGACTGTGACTGGACGTGGAGTCCGGACGGCAAGAGTCACACCGGATACATATCCCTCATTGGAGGGACATCCATCTCATGGTGCAGTGGCAAGCAGGGTTGCATCGCTCGCAGCATTGTAGAGGCAGAGTATGTGGCTTTGGGTGCTGGCGCGACTAAGAGTGTGCTGTTGGTGTGTCTGTTGCATGAGCTAGGCCAGTCCTCAGCTGCCACAGGTACGAGTAGAGTGTCTGACACAACAATGTTGCACCCACTCCCGAGATGAAGACCACGGACAAGTCAAGTGGGTCACATGAAGTCATGTTTCAACTACCTTGTCCAACTGCTTAGACTAAAGAGAGAGTTGATTCAAAGGGAATGAAATGAGCTTCTTAGTACACCTTATGTAGGCCTCTTTGGATGTTGGTTGTTAATGAATTTCAACAGACATGGAAATTGGAAATCATTGATGATATGACAATATTTGATAAATTCAACACTAACACGAACTCAGTTTTACAACACTACCAAAATAACTACACACACTGGAAGCTAGTCTAATGGAGGTCCTAAACTCAGAGCCACTTGAAATTTGGCATGCACCTCCTCCATAGGAGCTGTTCTTCAGAGAGCTTTGCAAAGCGCACACACGGAAACAAACAAGAGGGAGAAACACGAGTTAGGACCATGGTTAACAAACATGTATTAACAACAAGACATAGTTGTTGGAATGCAAAATACGTAACTAGAGGATGAGAAACTGAGGGAAAACTCACCACATTGTGAAAAAGCGGTTCATGTTGTCAACCTCCTTATGGAAAGTCATCCATGCCTCCTTACGCTCATCTGCATCATTATGGTCAACCCCTTCATCCTCACTGGAGACGGATATGGGGTCGACTATCTCATCATGTTGGTCGACCCCTTCATCTTCTTCCTCCTCCTCCTCCTCCTCCTCATCCTCCTCCTCCTCTCCCTCCTCCTCCTCCTTCTTCTCCTCTTCCTCGTCCGACTCTGCCTCCTCCTCAGCAAGGGGGACATCCTTTGCCTCATCCCCGGTGTACCCCATGGCATCCTTGTTCGACCTGCTGGACGCCCTCATGCGACGCTATGCCTCAAGCTGTTTGATGCGTGCGAGTACCATCTTCTCAGGACTAGGGGCCTCCATGTTAGGACATGCACGGCGTACTGGCCTTGCTTCCCACAACGGGCACAGATACGTCGCTTCCTTACCTTTGCGTATTCGTCCAATCTCACTATGGCTGGATTTCTGCGACCGCGACATGGGCATGGCTGGAGCCAAGTTGGTTCAGCTGGCTTCACAAGCTTCACCTTGGATAGGGGGGATGGGGCGTTGTATGTGTGTTTGTAGCTAAGGTTGAGGTAGCCAAAGTCCACGTACAGGGGGCATGCTGATCAAGAGAGTGGAGGTGACGCAGAGTGAGCCATGCTGGACCCACGATGAATACCATCTGGTGCCTTCATGCGTTTACCTCCCTCTCGCAGCATTGCCTCAGCTCCACCCGTAGTTATTACCATGGCTACTATGCTGGTTTGACTATGAAACCTATGATTGTCTTCACACCGCCTGTTTGGCCTGCACCGTAGAGTGCAGAACCTTGGAAACCTAGATTAGGTCTCAAACAAGTGGTGGCATAGACGATGTTTTGGCCTGTGATCTTGGGGCAGTCGGCCCAATTTGAGTGACATGCGAGGGGACTGCTCTCGCTCGAGCTTGGTGCGTCGGCGAGCTCCGCTAGCCGGCCCGACGGGTGGGTCTTGCTTCAGGAGACTCACCCGCTCAAGCTCTTTGGTTGTGAGCTCGGCACTTAGGCTTGAGCGGCAGCCATGGCCGTCATGCAAAACAGGCTCTAGCATGCTCGTTTCTCGGTAATTTCAAGCAAGATAAGTTACACTTGAATCGTGAGAATCTTCTCAGTACTTTTACTACTAGGTTGTTACTGCTAATGTTGTACACTGCTATGTTGGTTGCTACAGAGAAGGCTGCTAGTGCTGGTGCTGTTATTCACCTGTAGCTCGGAGCTCACAGCTGTCAGAGGAAACTCCGTAATGGTTTCCTCCCCCCTTCTTTCCTATTTTACTTTTCTTTTCCAATTAGTTACCTCCTACGGTGCTTATACTCCTCCCATGTAGTAGCACCTGCTGCTGCACCTAGTCGATGTTGTCTTGCTGATGTAGTGATATTCCTCCAGGCTACCGCGTGCGTGGTGCCACATGGCACTTCCTCAAAGCGTCTTAGACCAATTTTTGTTGCACCACAGCTCACACACCCCCCTGTGCTCTGATACCAAGGTAGATTACATTTGGACATGCAGGCCCATGCAAGAGTGCCATGAGCTCTAGGTGTGAGGAGCAGACAACGAAGGCCAAAACTGGCTAAGTCTGGAACACATTACGAACAAGGAGAGAGCAGTATGAGTCAAACTTAGAGCTGATGTACTGGGGACTGGTGGCTAGCCCACCAGGTCCCATCATCCCCGTCGCGTCAAACGGTACAAAAAAGGAATACACACGTCATAGAATATGAGACCACAGAATGGAGGTCTCCCGAGGCTCTGGAACAGTCAACCGTGGGTTCGAGTCTCGACCGACGAGAAAATATTGCATTGTACCCCAAACACATCCAAACTCTACAATGACACACTAGCATCACCGGCTAGCTAAGCTAGGCAAGTTCAGGCCTCCCGAGATGCTAGATTATGTCAACAGACGTCCGGGTCTTAGCCACATGCAAGATTCATATGTCTGACAAAAATCAACAAAGGCTCAACCAATCAGTGCTGGGTCTTCCGAGGTACCGGTACAAACCACCGTGTACCCGAGTCCCCACCGTAGAGGGAATGGACAACCTGCCAGCACGAATACGTCTCTTATCATTGTGGGGTCTTCCGGGGCACTGGCACAGACCACCAAGTGCCCGGTTCTCGACCACCAAGAAAACTCTACTAGCCATGCATGTGTGAACGAGGTGGCTAGAATGGACCATACATAATAAAGAACAGGCTATGTAACTACTAGAGCATCATCAAAGCAAATCGAGAAGCTCTCAAAACGCAACCCCATCTACCACTCAGAGAAGATCAAAGCCCACACACCAACACGCGATTCTCAACCCCACACAAAAATCACGATCGAGTGAAAACAGTTGTTTTCGAGATCAAGCTGAAATGCTCGTTCTATCATTTTTTCCTAACAAGCAAACCGTCCTCTTTTGACATGCAAATCTTAGTCAAATCCTATCCTGAATAACATTCGGGGTTTTAGGGTTTCAGTCTTGCATGGAATCCCGCTAGGCGCAGCGGTAGCGAGGCCCAGCAGGTCTCCTTTCAATGCATGGGGAGTCTCGGACCCCCCATGCAAATCACACACAAACCCCCTCCTCCTTGAACATTCACAAACCGCTCAAAGGTGGGGTTTGTAAATGTTCAAAATATTTTTCAACATCAACATATCAACGTTGCATCGTTGCATGTAGCGTCGACATGCTTCTTCTTCCCACTACTTGTGGATAGGGGAGTCTTACTTTCCAAACGCCTGGTAGGGTAGTCTTATTCTTTCGAACGTCGGATAAGATGGTTTTATTCTTACGATCACCGGGTAGGACATACATGCAATCAAATTCTGTGGGTAATCCCTACATGTATCCCATCGATGATAGACTCGATCTGTGACCTAGATGAGGGTTGAAAAGCAGGACACCAAAGTTTTGGCCATGTCTGGCAACTAAGTCATTGAATCATAATTATTGTTTTGTTCGTGATCAATCGACTTGCACGTGACCTCTTTACTACAAGAGACGTGGGCATGCCGGAGTGTGATGAGAAGAGGCATAGATCCGGAGTAGATCTCACTATGTGAATGACTCAAGAAAGACGCCATCACGTAACTCAACAATATGGTACTTGTTGGGGTCCCAAAACAGCCAGGCATTGGACCAGGGTGTGATGCCGAGGAACAGACAAAGTTGACCGCAAGGAGACAACTTGCTACTCTATTGGATGTCAGGGACTTAGACACACGCCAGACAATCCCAAACACATGCCAAGCGGAGATGAGCACGACGGCCAAACCATTGCTCATAAGGGGGTGACGTGACAAGGAAGTGGACCATGAGGCACACGGTTCCAGACCTACGTTGTTTAAGTCATGGGCTCGAAGGTAAAGGCCTCTGAGAGACCAGAATCGACACACATGGATCACACAAAATCCAACATCATGAGGTTCTAACGCTCGAACACACCATTTTTCTATGGATTATAAGGATCGTAGAGTTCATGGGTGACACCTTGCTCTTGCATAAACTCGGTTGCAGGACCCATGAACTCCCCCCACGATTGGACCGAAAATGGTCAAAGCACGCTCAGCCTGTATTAAGAAGCACCAAATGGTGTGTGCTGCATTGCTTCTGCGATGCAGGCAAAACACCCAACGAACGTGGGAGTATTCTCTGTAAGAGTGAGGACATACAGGCCATATTCTGTATGGGACTTTGTGCAAAAAGGGCCCATGAGATTCGTAGGCAGGAGTTGCAAAGGACGGGAGGTAGTAGAGTGGAAAGGGGGGAGTGTCGTCCGGTGCATTTTCCCTTGGAGACATACGCAATAATCCGTGTGACAAGGCTTCTAAAAAAGCCTGGTTGAGGCCAAAGGCAAGCTTGACGTGAAAGAGTGGCAGGATGAACATGACAAAGACGATGATGCAACAACTGCTGGTGCGTGACGGACAAGGTCCCGGTGACATAGACACACACAGACTATGTCGGAGATGCCACAACATGACATGGGACATGGTAGAGACTCCTAACTGCAACACCACGAAGCACCACACATATGGTTGTGCACAAACTGACAGTGGACACACCAACAACATGATTGACTGTAGGACCAAGATTATCGTAGGTGGGAACAAAGAATTGACTTAGCTTGAGATCGGGAAGATAAAATACGTGTGAAGAATAGATAGGACCGACAAGGCCATCAAAGCGAACACTCCCAAACTCATGCACACAGAGTTGTTGACCCAACCATGTACGCACAATGTGGACAGATCTGAGAGGACTCAACAAGACAAAAACACTACGGGGGCAGGTCATACGATGGATGGCACCCGAGTCAACAACCCAGGTGCCATCCGGGGCTCGTTCCATTGGAGACACAAAGCACAACACGACCAAATCATTGGAGGAAGATGCGGACTGTACACAATCAGCCACGGACTCGGTCCACGATGGTACCTTACACGAGACAACATCCTCCATAGAGTAAACCACTAGCCTATCCCACACAGTGTTATGAAAACTGGCATTATTGTAAACAATGGGCCCCTCGGCACTGTGCATGCAACTCACACATCCCTTTGTGGTCAAGTCGACATTGGTGCGAAACGAAGCCACGAGCAGCTACTCCAGCTCTATGATACAGCCGTCAAGAAGCTCTGTTCCCAATGTTGAAGCTGTAATCATGTCTGCCCTGCGGGCACTACTCGTTGATGGGGTCAAGGAGCCACTGTTGTAAATCACATGAGCCTACCATGGATCATGCATCGCTCATGCAATCTTGTTGAAGTCATGCTCGCATGGACGCACTTACCACTTGTCGTTACAGCCACAATTTGAGCAACATAGGCCAATATCTAGAGCTCCTCAAGGTCTGTGCATCCCCTTTCCCCTCTTTTCCTCTTCCCCTTGCTCCCCATGTCGAGCGCCACCGCTACACCAACACTCAATGAAGGAGATGTGGAGGAGAACATTGATGGATAAGACGAGCAGACTGAGAAGATGAGTGGAGTTGAGGTCGTTGTGGCAGCTGTAAAGTAAGCAATCCAAGGAAGATAGCACCCTAACACCCGCTCGCGATAGTCACCTACCGGGAAGCAAAGTGTTGGTCTCCCCCTTGCTCATCAACTCTTTAGGCTCAAAGTATTGGAAGAGGTCCGAATACTTATCATGCACCTACAACATGATCGTAGCTAGTGCTGAGTTCTACGTAGGCACCTGCGTGCCTAGGCGAGTGTATGCACGTAGTGCAAAATGCCAATAGGCCTGTGATCTTGGTGTCCCCATAGTGTAAGAGGTGGGCTCTTGAACACCCTCGTTCAGGTCAGCCTGACCCACCCACTGATGAGTGGTGAGAACGAGCTGCCATGCCCCAAAAGGGTCTGCATCTTGTCCAATAAGATCAGCCATGTAGGGTTTGACATCCAAAATATAGTCCTTAAAAAAGGCACCGATAAGGACGCGATTTGATTGGACAGCTGCAACAGACTTTACTGCATTCGTGGCATTGTGGTCGGATAAGTAATAAGACAACATCCCTTATCCAAGAGCCCATGTGTGAATCTGGAACTCCCAAACCTCAAATCCAATCGAGTCTGAGCATCAAGAAGGTGGGACTCCAAAGTCGTCCACCGGACGTCCAGTCAGCATGATCAAGCCTAACAACCTTGTGCCCCCAGAGCCAACTCGCTATCACACTGTGGATGTGTAACGTTGCAGCAAGGACACCGGTGACAAAAGAGTGTACGTGGATTGGTTTTATCAAGTTTTGTGCGTGTTGATGTTGCTATTTTTAAAGTTGAACTGGGTTCAAAGGTCAATGTTGTGGCTCTTGCTACTGCTGCTACTACAATTATTGTTGTTGTAGTTGCTGCTGTTGTGGTCGCTAATACAATAGCTATTGCTGGTACGGCTGCTACTGTTGGTGCTGTTGTATTTGTTGTTGCTATTGGACATGAGTGCTAGTAGAGTCTACCAATGAACTCCCAAAATTCTTCTCTGACTGGTTGGACAAGCAGTTGGGTTAGTAGTGTTCACTCATTGGCCAAGACCATGTCGACTTTGCATATTAGGCATCTAGCCACTAAGCGATTGGACTCGTAGGATGCTCAGATCCATTCGCTGCAGGTGGAATGTCACCCCCACCAGCTGGCTGAGTGTCTGACATTAGGAATGCTCAAGGGAAGGTGGATGCAAGGCCAAGTCGAGGGGAAGCAGTGCCGAAAACATTTTGGAGCAGTTTTCCTCTGGCCTTGTCAGAAAACTATGCAGCGGGACCGAAGGCCTCGGTAATCCGCTTGTCTGGGCTGTGCACCGCTTTGATGGAGGAAGAGAGGTAGATCCCAACCCCAAGAGGCCCGAGAGAAAGAGGAAAGAGGAAGGAGGATCAAATGGACCAATATGCGGTTGGTCTAGTGGCCGACCACGTCACGTCGCTGTCATGTTTGAAGGTGTAGCCTAGCGATTGGGGTCATGTGCTGACATTGCACTATAACGCCGCACTCCTTCCCAGGTTCTAGCCCAACTGTTCTACCCTGTCCTTAGGATGCAACTCAGCGATTGCTATGGTCGCTGACGTTGCAACCCATCGTCTATATTGGTTGCTAAAGATGCAGCCTAGTGGCTGCTGCTTCTACTCAAGACGCAACCCAAAAGTTACGACCAATGTGGTAGCCAGGCGGCTGCGGTCTATGCTGAGATTGAAGCAAAACTGTTGGGATCTTTAGTTGGCTTGTAGCTCAATTGCTTGGGCCTTAGTTGGGATGACGTGCGAATGTAATGCTTCACCTGTTACTGTCCCAACTGGCTCGCTCCAGGTGTGGCCGACTTGTGATCTGTGCAACTTGTTGCTATTGCAGCCAAGCTGACTATAGTTGCGGCTCGCAAGGGGTTACACAGCCTAGTACAATAGCAACATCACCCGCCTTCATTGCTTTTGTGACCAATGCAGAGCCAATGGCTGTCGCTGCCATCCCATGCGACTATCTTCCTTATGCAAACAAGTGAGGGAAAGTTTCCCTCACTCTAATGCCAATAATTGTTGGAGCTCGCCGCTCACACACTCTTTCATACTACAGATGAGGGAAGAGGGAAGGGATAAACATTGTTCATAGTCCTTGGGAGGAAACATAATCAATAGCGAGCGGGAGATGCATCACAAGTTCACAACACAAGAGCGAGCAACAGGTGAGCGACGTGAATGCTTGCGACAAGATTCCTCGTCGCTCGCCGTGGAGGGCTCGACAAAGAGCCTGGAGATTTTCCTATGCCCTGGTTTTCTATGGGAGTAGTGCGATGGTACCTGGCTGAACGTGGGTTCTGTAGCCAACTTGCTACCCACCAGCTAAAACTTGGCACTACATTATTGTGGTCTCACACCCAAAGCTACAAAGCAGGCAATTTTGGAAAATTGTTGCTACTCATAGTTATTCACATGCATCAATCTACTCCATATGGCAATCGTACTCTTTAGACTGGCCTCTCGGACACCGTCTTCCACACCTTTGTGAGTCCTCGACACACTCACGAGCTTGCGTGTGCACGAACAGAGGCCGCGGGTCACCATCTGCATCTGTACATTCCCATACAACATCATATGGTACACATCATGCAAAGTAAAACAACACCTTCTGCGATCACGAGCATGTGCTAGCTTGCATGTTTCTCTCATGAATTATAGTCGCTCAATGATGATGTCTTCTAAGGAAACGAGCCAATACAATATGTGTCTAGCATTGTGTTCGTTCAGGTTTTTCTTTTTTTGTGTCTTGGCTGGCCCACACCATTATGTCAGAAATGTTTTTGCGTGTGTCCTCAGTACTCTACTCACAATTTGTTTTCGCTCGTTTCCTTGGGGGATATCAAGCAAGCTAGCAGACGCTTGTGATCGCTGTAGGTGTTCGTTTACTTTGCATGTTGTGTAATGTTTCATGTTGTATGGGAATGTACAGGCAGTGATGGTGACCCACTGCCTCTGTTCGTGCACACGTAAGCTCGTGAATGTGTCGAGGACACGCCGAGGTGTGGAAGTCGGTGTGCGAGAGGCCAGTCCAAAGACTTCGATCAGTCCCAGCTCAGCTCGAGACTGTAGCATAACTCAAAAACTTAGAGACGTGTAGTTCCCTGCACACTCCTGGCTGTTGACCAAGCCATTCTCTTTGCTGGTCCGACACTTTCTGTGGCTTAGGTCTCACCTCCTGACTCTCCTTCATTGAGTCCTGCTCAAGCATCTTCTTCACTGCCTGAAACCCCGTGTGACTCACCTCCTAGTGCTTTTCCTACTACCCCTACATCATTGCACACACAATCATAATCTTGGGAGGTAGGTGGTCGCCTTCGTTAGCGACCACCCACCATCCAACGTCCAACCTTGAATCCACGTTGGCCTAGGCCGTGAGGTATGGCCTGTCCGACCGTCATTGGCGACCCGGACACAAAGGTAGCTGGGTTCTCTGTCTAGGCTAAACCCGAGAGTGTGATTCCGTTGAAGACTATTGCAGGATATGCACAATTGCAAGATGAACACATTTGTGCTCACAATGCAAAAAATATTGGTCACGAGTGATGCGTCACCCGTGACCAATATTCAGCACCACGTCGAGTAAGGCATGGTTTCTAATTTCTTCCTTCATCCACCTGACATAAAAAATCTTATGAAATGTTAAGTAAAAGTATATGTGAATGTACGTTGCATTTGTTTTCATATCATTTATTATGTACGTTGATCGTACGTCCGAACCTATTGACGCCTTTCGTGCAGCCTTGCACCCTTCTTGTCACCCATTGATGCCCACGTTATTCCTGTGTCGTATGGGTTGTCTTGTTTTGACGGGTGAAGGCGATCCAGGTAGCAAGTTTTATAGCTTGTTTCCTAAGCAGCCCCGATGGGATGGTGTGGCGCTCCACATCTTTCGTGAAGCACGCTAGCGACTCAGCGAGAGTCGCAAATGATGCGGAAGCGGGTCTTTCCCTATTCGCATGGCTGATGAGTTCCTTGATCACTCGCAAAAGCTACGCTATCACGGAACTGACGTCATTTTCGGCTTCGCTTCGATGATCATGCATGGAGAGTTCGCATGCTGCATGGCTATCGTCAGCGCGTTAAGCCCTATCCATCGCCCTGTCCGTGGTGCCCATGAGCTGCCATCCAGAGGAATGGGCCGATGCGCTCACGGTGGGTTCGTGGGCATTTGGGCCACGGTGGGCATCGAGGCACGTGCCGTAGTCTACATTACCATGCGGCACTGACGTAAGCTGTCGTCGTGCTGACCTCACAGGTCTGGCCAAAAAAAGGAAAAAAACTGAACCCTCTCTCCCAGTGAGCCTTCTCCGCCTCGCTCTAACGGACAGTCCCACAAAGTCGAGGCTCTCTCCTGCCTTGCTCCCTTCTCTTCGGTCCTCTCGTCTGCCCGGTAACATCGCACACTGCTGCACGTGTTCAGCAGCAGCAGCAGCAGCAGCAGCAGCAGCAGCAGCAACAGCACCAGAAGCAGCACCAAAAGCAGAAGCGACATTTAGGAAAGGCAGCAGCCTTCGTCAAACCGTCAGCAAGGCAGACGCTGCAGGGGAAGAAAAATTCAGCAAGATGAAGACCATCTTGGCGTCTGAGGTGATGGACATCCCAGCGGAGGTGAAGCTGGAGATCAAGGCCAAGAAGGTCCGCGTCACGGGCCCCCGTGGCGTGCTGCTGCGTGACTTCAAGCACCTCAACCTCGACTTCCAGGTGATCCTCTGTTGCCGACTCTGTGTGTCATCCCTCCGGCTGTCGAAGAACACAGCACATTACGTCTGTCTCTGGCTTGTCCTCTCCGTCTCTGTGTGTGTGTGTGTGTATGTGTGTGTGTGTGGGGGGGGGGGTGTGGAGGGGGATGAGCAGCAGGTGATGGCATGGGCCGGAGGCGATGAAGGCCTTGGAGAGCAGTGCTCTCTTCGACACATAGCGTGCTTAGATCACGAATGTCGGCGTGTCGAGAGTAGCATTCAACGACCGCCTCTTCGCTGCCTGCCATGAATGACTGCTTGCCACGAAGTACTGGGAAGGATCAAGCGTTGGGCTCGTTGGACATTGGGCAGCAGACGAGGCTGCGGGGTTGTCTCACATTTCCCTGCGCCGCAGCGCAAGGGGATGCAGGGCAGATCTCCACAGCTAATATCTAGTCTCGTACTCGTCGCTTTTTAGGGTTTGTGCTGTCTGCATTGCCGTCAGGGAGGGAAGGTCACAAGGAACCTGCCCCTTTGTTCTGGGACACGTGCTGCTGAATTGCGAGCCCCCCCCCCCCCCCCCCCCCCCCCCCCCCCTCCGCTACCCCCTCCGAAAGCTGCTATGACAGGTCTCCCTCGCCAAGTTTGCAGGGTACGCTCGTTGCCCCTGCTCATCATCTAGCTCAATCCACCTGTACATCATCGACGGTGCTGGCGGGGATTGTTTTCCCAGCTGCCTAGGATAGCAGTCAGCCCGTCCCAAGCAGGCCGCCAAGTTACTGTCGTCGCTGATGGCAGCGGTGACTTCATTGGTCCCGGCGGTGAGCAGCGGCGGCAGCAGCAACGGTAGCGGCTGTAGCGGTGGCGGCAGCGGCAGGAAAAGCAACATCACCGCAACTGCAACAGCGGGCTAGGATCTGGAGCAGCTTCTGCAGCAGGTCCACATGACCAGTGGCCATTGGGCGGATGTGCGGCAGCGTCGGTTGCGTTGATCCCACGACGTAGCTTCCTGTTTGCTCCAGCAGCGAAGAAAGCAGAGATCAGGGGAAAGGCTGGGCCAAGGAAGGTGCAAGGTCAGAGCTAATGTTGCGGCGCGAGGCATGAGGGACACATGTCAGTGATGTTTGCTGCAGGGGAACCGGATTCAGGAAAGCACCACGAGTTGTCATTTGAGAGAAGTCGTCGTTTCACGGTGAAACGACGACTTCTCCACCACCAGCAGCAGCAGCACCAGCAGAAGTAGCAGAAGCAGCAGCAGTATCAGTGCCACAAGCAGCTGCAGCAGCAACAGCAGCCGACTCTGCAGCAGCAGCTTCAGCCGAAGCAACGGAAGCAGCCGCAGGATGCGGAGTTGCTGCTGCGCTGGAGCTGACATAGAATCACATTCAGCATTGGCTCTACCTTAAGCTGCAGGAGCATCGCAGTACAGCGTTACTCTGTGCAGTGTGATGTTTCAGCACTCCCGGGAGTCGCCATAGCCAACACTAGCGCAATTGCTGATGCTGGTGCTGGTGCCGCCGCTGCTGCTGGTGCTGCTGATGGTGTG
Organism: Penium margaritaceum; assembly: GCA_023375785.1. Taxonomy (NCBI): domain Eukaryota; kingdom Viridiplantae; phylum Streptophyta; class Zygnematophyceae; order Desmidiales; family Peniaceae; genus Penium; species Penium margaritaceum. Next base: position 237,281 of record SZWC01000091.1, read on the forward strand.
GTTGTTGCATCTCCCGGTTCTGCTGCAGCTGCTGGTGATGGTGCTGGTGATGCTATTGGTGCTGGTGCTGGTGTTACTGGTGCTGCTGCTGGTGCTGTTGCACGTGCTGCGACTGGTGCTGCTGCTTTTGATAGTGCTGCCACTGCTGCTGCTTTTGGTACTGGTGCTGATACTGGTGCTGCTGATGCTGTTTGTGCAGCTTGTGCTGGTGAAGGTATTGCCCGGGTCGCTGATGCTGGCAGTGCTGCTGGTGATGGCGGTGGTGGTGGTGGTGATGGTGATGGTGCTGCTGCTCGTTTTGGCGTGAATACTGCTACTGCTACTGGTACTGGTGGTGGTGGTGCTGGTGCTAGTGGTGGTGATGGTGGTGGTAGTGCTGGTGGTGGTGGTGCTGCTGCTGCCGTTGCTCCTGGTTGTGGTGCTGCTGATAGCGATGCTGCTGATGGTGCTGATGATGGTTCAGTAGCGCTACTGCTGCTGGTGCTGATTTTCCGGTACTGCTGGTGGTGATGTTGTAAGTCTCTTGGACGTTTCGCAGAACATAGTAGATCTTCCCCTGGTGCCAAAGCTGTTTTAACTGTGGGTGTGCTGGTCTCGCTGTTGCTACTGGCGGTGATGGTGGTTTTGGTGGTGGCGGTGGTGATGATGCTGCTGGGGCACCAGCATGTACACTAGAAGCAGCAATACCAGCACGTACTGCTGTTCCTTGTGCAAATGCTGCTGCTGCTACTGGTGCTGCCAGTGTTGCTGTCGGCGCCAGTGCCGGTCTTGCTGCTTGTTCTGCTGCTGCTGCTTATGCCAGTCGTGGTAGTGGTGGCGGTGGTTCTGCTGATCGTTTTGTCAATGGTGCTACCACTTGTGCGGGCAGTGTGACTGGTGCTGGTGGTGCTTCTGCTTCTGTCGGTGGTGGTGGCGTCGCCATGACTACTAGTGCCGCTGCTTGTGGTACTGCTGTTTGTGCTCGTGGTGGTTGTGGAGGAGGAAACTCTTCATTGTACAGTGCAGTTGCTGGCGCTGCTGCCGTTGCCGATGCTGATGCTACGGTTGTTGCTGTTGCCGCTTCTGGTGCCGCTTTTCCTTCTGCTGGCCGTGGCGGAGGTGGTGGTGGTGATGTTGAATTTGTCACTACTGCTGGTGTTGGCTCTGTTACTACTGCTGCTGTGCTGTTGGCGGTGGCGTTAGCAGCGTGACTGTTGCTGGTTCGAGTGATTGTGGTGGTGATGGAGCTGCTGCTGCTGGTGCTAATGGTGGTGCTGCTACTGGTCGTGGCAGTGCTGCGGCTGGTGCTTTAGCGCTTTAATTGCTCCAGGTGCTGTTGCCACTGCCAGTGCTGTGCTGCTGCTGCTGGTGATGGTGGTGCTGTGTCTGCTGATGAGGCTGCAACCAGGTGGGGCTCAGACCTTGCCATGTGATTCCAAAACAAGAAGATGTGACGTCTGTGCCACAAGCGCAGTCGCCACCCTCTCATCTCACGTAGCCCCATCATCCACTCCTCCTTTCACTCCGCCGTTCGTCTGCGGACCCCTTGCATTATGTGTGTGCGGTGCTGCTGTTGAGTGGATGGAGGCAAGCAGCTGCCAAGGGGAGCAGTGGCTGAAGCGCCAGTCTTTACTTGCGCCGTCCCCCCCCCCCCCCCCCCCCCCCCCCCCCCCCTCCCCCCCCCTGACCGACTGTATTCCACTCCACTGCGCTCTGATTGGCCACAGCTGCTGGAGGGCGGCAAGCAGCTGCGGGTTGAGTCGTGGTTCAGCACGCGCAAGGCGATGGCGTCCATCCGCACGGCGCTGAGCCACGTGCAGAACCTCATCAAGGGCGTCACCGTGGGCTTCCGCTACAAGATGCGTCTGGTGTATGCTCACTTTCCCATCAACTCCTCCATCAACAACTCCAACGACGTCATCGAGATCCGCAACTTCCTGGGCGAGAAGAAGGTGTGTGAGTGAGTGTGTGGAATGGTGGGTCGGTGGGTTCGGTGGGTTGGTGGGTTGGTGGGTCGGTGGGTTCGGTGGGTCGGTGGGTTGGTGGGTCGTTGGGTAGGTGGATCGGTGAAGATCGATGCGTGGATGGTTGTGTGCATGCGAGTTCTGGGCTAGTTTGGATGGCTCAAGAGAAAATTGCAGAGAGCACTGCCAAGGTCTCTCTCTCTCTCTCTCTCTCTCTCTCTCTCTCTCTGT
>SZWC01000091.1:260448-275607 GCA_023375785.1 Penium margaritaceum
TCGTCATGCACGGCCTAGGGTCCCAGTTGCATGTTGCATGGCCCTGTTTGGCAGCATAAACCGTTGTGGGCACTATCTGGGTTTAGGCTGCCATAACTCTTCACTACTATTTTTCTAGCAGATTCTGACCGCACGGCTGTGTTCGCAGCGTCGGTATTATGGTATGGTCCAGTTTTCAGGCAAAACGGACAACGCCCGGGTTTTGGGCTGTCGGCTGCCTGGCAGGCCTCACCGAGAAAACCTGCCAGCCTGAACTGAGCTATTTTCTGATTGGCTGTTGAACTGAGTAACAAGCTCTACAGAGCTGGGGGGGGCCTTGAACTTGGAGGGGTCTCCCATTGTTGTTTATTCTTCATGCCTAATCAGTCACTTACAGTTTTCAGCTGCTTTCTGGCGCTAACACTGGCGCGCGTATTTCTGAGTAACAAACCCAGAGCTTCCAGACTTAGACTCTAGAGCAGCAGACTGAGGGGGCAGCTGACTTAAGCAACGAGCGTGGAAGCCCGCACGCTGCATCAACAACGCTGCTGCCCCAACCTGCTGCCTAGGCTATTCCTTTTCATCTGTGTGATATGTGAAGCAGCCACTATTTTGGTCCAAAATGCATGAAATGAAGCAGAGTACCAGAGGACTTGACCAGTGTCACAAGCCACACGTTCGTTTCACTCTGGGTAAATCTGAGCCGGAGCCAGTTATTGTCCTATTTGCACCACAGGTCTCCACTCTAACAGTAAGTATACGGGTGTCTGTCTCCGTGAGAAAGTATTCACCCAGCAGAGAACCCGGAGTGCTGTCAGCCGTCAATGTCCTCGTTGCACCAAGCGACTCCACTCCAACCTTAATTGTAGGATTCTGATTGGCTAATATTTATTTTTGCACTGAATTTAGAAGCATGAATTTCTTTCCACTGCCCACAAAGTGAGGCTGAAATTATAAAATGGCACACATTCAGGGTGGATGTTGAGAGAAGTAGAGATAAACAAATCACCCAGAATTTTGTGTTCTCGTCCTTCACGCAACAACCTTGCAGTGTGCATTGGCATCTGCCCTTCTTGTCCCCTCCACTTCCAGAGACCGCTGAGCACTTCTTTGAAGAGCTTGCCAGCATCTCAGCCCCACTGAAATTCCTCATGTAGGTGGTGAAGGAGCGGTTCTCCCTTTAACCAGAAGCTAGTCTTCCAGGTTCTGGTAGCGCCACTAGCTTTGTCTTCCCTGAAGATGATATGACCTGTTCAGTGCTGGTAACAGTCCTGGCAATAGTGACATCCGCCTCGGGAGTAGAATCATCGTCGCCTTTAATGTCAAAGGCTGGAGCCCAGAACTTGTATTCCCAGAGCTCAACAGCAGGGAGCGATGCCGACCAGGGTCCCACACGGAAATGAATGAGCTTTCCAGGCTTTGGGTCAGCATCTATAGTGTGGATGCTCAACCATACAAAGCAGACCTTCACCTTCACCCCCTGCAGTTTGATGTGGAAGGACGAAAGTGAGTGGAATCAGCCTCAGTGGTGAAAGGGGATTACTTCAGCTCAGAGATGAAAATGTTCGCACTTCTTACCTTCAGATCCTCAATATGGTTCTCCCCAAGAACTCCAGTGATCTTGCGATCAAACTTGATTCTGTAGCCTCCAAAAATCGCCTCACACTCCGTTCTTGGTTGAAGCACAGCAAACCTTCCGTCAGAGGCTGAGAAGACGCATTCGGTTAGAGACTCCATTGGAAGGAGCCCATGGGGAAGGTTGTGCTCCTGAGAGGAGAATGATGCAGACCAATGACAAAAGAGACATCAACACAACGTACATTCTTCTGATGAGGAGGCACTTGCACGCCCAGATCCATTGACAATACCTTTAGGATGAGGTGCGCGACTGCAAGAGGTGATCGAGGAGACTTGCGAGGAACATGGGCCGAGCCATGAGGCGTCAACAGCTTAACCGTGTGGTCTCCGAATCCTGGCGTCATGTGATCACTCTTTCTTCCTGGCACAGAGAGGGGAGCCAGAATCTTCTTCATACTGGATGATGCTTGCAGGGCCAACGCTGAAGCCAAGAGTGCACCCCTTTGGCCACCCAGAACAACTCGGCTTCGCGGATCTGTTGTGTATTGGCTGGATACAACAATCTGCTTCAAATACGTCGTTCCAGTCCGCGATATCTCACGCCCTCTGTACCTTCCACTGGACTCTGTACTGGAAAATATCAATGCGAGTCACCGGCATCTTGCTTTCAGTCGGGTAGCCCCAGTTTTCCCCCACATGCCCCGCCCATACGCATCAACCACATGCCATGATAGGCCATGGCTACCAAGCGGAGTGAGTGCACCCCGACTGCTCGCAGGGCCGCCCCAAAAGAGACGATCCAAGCAATGGCGAAAGTAGAGAGCTCAGGAGAGGGACGTAGGACCTCCCCGTTCTCTCGGATACTGCGGCGGCCATGCAACTGAGCCGCCCTGCACCCACGCTGCGCTTGGTGTCGCCGAGTCCCGGGCAACACGAACGCAGTTGTAACTCTTGTGCTCGTATTGCGCCGCGGATTCCCTGGACCTGAAAGTGGTCTTTGAAAGGCATTTATTTTGGGGAGTTAACCACATACCTACGGAATTCTCCATATAAACTCCATATCATCGACCGCAGCACATTAACCCCACTTCTAGCATTTCTGTGATTCGAAACGTTATATCAATAGGTCGAAGAGAAACAGAAATATATGTGGAAAACAAGTACACAACGACAATGTTGACGTCGCATTGCATGCACCGTCGACATGCTGACAACATCCTTCTCTGCAAAAAGTCACAAAGCCCTCTATCGAGGGATGTATGACTGTTCAAATGAAGGCCCGTGAGGGGTTTTCACGGGGGGTTCCCCATGTGTTCAAAGAGAACCTGCTGAGCTTTGCTAGTTGTCACAAGGCCACAAGGGGGAGCTTAATTAGCAGAGGAGGCCTTCAGAGCTTGATACCTACATGTAACAGGGTTAGAAGATGGCAATGCGGGTGGATGAAAATGAAAAATAGGCAAAACAAAAGCTTCAGGGGAGATGGCGGCAGAGAGTGGCTCGGATGTTGTTGTAGGCTTACGGCGACGAATGAAAGGCGAATGTTATCATGGGCGTTTGTTTGGACACATGGCTTAGTCGTAGCTATACAGCAGGTGGTGGTCACATGCGCCCGTGTGCGCCTTCATGGGGGCATGTGCGCTTTGGCCTACCGTATTACCGAAATTATACGCATGTGTTTTTTCGGGATTACTCAAAGTACCGGGACCGAGTTTTGAACCGTTCTGGGAGGTGCCCTCCTGGTGTTTAAGCCAAGTAAAATTCAAATTGTGCCGGCCGTGTCTTGTGTGTGAGAAACTTGTGACGAGGAGTTGGATGTTGGGGCGACCGAATTTGCTCGAACTGGAGCGAGCAAATCGATGGTTGTCCCCTGCATGGATGTTATTGACGTCCACGCGACAGCCGCGCTTGTTGGGGGCGTTGCCCTCACTCGCCACCCAGGGCAACGCCTTGGGTCAAACTGCCCCGAACGGTTTTTTTTCCTGCATTAATTCAAAGCCAAGACAAAAAACATTAACAGCCATTACAGAGGTACCCAGAAGGAGTTTTTTCCGGGTTTGGGAATTATTAGAATTAGTTACCTTCCGAATAATTGCGATAATACTGTATGATCTTTGTTACTTTCCCTCAGAGAACAAAGTGGACTAATCTTGTTCGTTTTCTCCCATCGTGCCCTGCCAAGGTGGTGGCTGGTTTAGTATAACTAACGACATCATTCCAACAAACAAACAAAAACGGCCATGGCTGAGAGAGGAGTTAGGTGAGACGTGGGCGGCGATGGGACACACCTCAATGATCAGCGAGCGACAAGCTCACTTGCAGTTGTGTATGTTGTGTGTGTCGTACATGGCTTACGCTGACCCTCGGCTCATGTCCATTCACGTGCAGATCCCTCACATGGCTACGGTGATAGAAGACCGGCGGCCGGACGGACGCCCTAGAAGACATTTTTCTCTTAGGTAGATTCATGTTGTGGAACAACACCTAGGCGTGCAGCCTATCAGGACATAGCTCTTGTCGACGCGGCCGTTCTGGTTTAGACGACTTGTCGTTCTGATGTGTCTGTAGGGAGTTACACCCAAAACTATGTTTCTGCCACTCTTTTGTCCTTTTAGAATTTGTGCGCCCATGTGTGCCACATGTGTGTGCACCCACTAGGTCTGAGACACCATTTAGGTTGCCTAGGCCTCAGTTGTTATCTCTCTCTACACATTGCTTGCAGCCAGACGTGTTGATGCGTCGTGCTAGTCAGGCCCTTGCAGTAGGTTTATGCCCTACTGCCTAGCACCTGCTTGCACGCATTCTATCATGGTATCAGAGCAGCGAGGCATCCCTTGCTAGCTACGTGGCAGAGAAGCAACTCCAGTAGCGACAGTGAGATTCACCGCCGCCACTGGCCGTCCTGGGAGCTTCTGCACGCCATGAGGAAGCGGACTCTTCCGTAGAGTTAGCAGCAGTAGCAGTAGCAACTACTATGGCAACGTGGGTGGTGTTCCCACCACGTTGTGCCACCGCCGTCGACGTCGAGGGCAACGTCGGCCCTCTCCACCGCCAGCAGCGGTAGCCGCCGCCACCAGCACCTCCACCAGCGGCAGCAACTACCTCCGCCAGCACCCCCAACAGCAGGAGCATCCGCCTCCGCGAGGACCACCGCCAGCGACAACAGCCGCTGCCCGAGCACTGCTATCGACGGCAGCACCACCACCAGCAGCAACGCCGGCAGCGGTAACCACCGCTGGGCACTGCCACCGGCATCGCCGCCAGCGACGGCCACCGCGGCAGGCAGCACCACCGCTAGCGGGGACGGTTACGGCTGGCAGCCGGCAGCACCGCTGGCGGCACCGCCAGCAGCACAGCCGAAAGCACCGGGGGGGGCACCACCGGCAACACTACCGGCAGCACCACTGGCAGCACCGCCGGCAGCACCGCCGGCACCACCGCTAGCAGCACCACCGGCCGGCAGTACCACCGGGCGCACCGCTGGAAGAATCCCAACGGCGCCGCCGACGCCAACGGCCAGCGTGGCTACCGACGCGGCTAGCATGGCCGCCAGCATCGGCTGCCGCCGTCGCCGCTAGCGCTGCTGGCACTGTCATCCCTAAAAAAACGGTCGTCATGGTCATACAAACCTCCAATAGCACCGCCATCGACACATCTGCCAAGGACAGATCCGTCAGAAGCCAACGCCGCTGCCGCCATCATCACCATAGCGACAGCAGCAGTAGCAGCACCAGCAGCCGCAACAGCAGCAGCAGCAACAATAACATCAGCAGCAGCAGCATCCGCAACAATAGCAGCCACAGCGGCGGTCCAGTTCGACGACCTTGGCGCGCGAGGTGTGCGTGCTGGCAGACCTGCAGGCAGAGAGCCGCCAGACCTTGACGAGGTAGATCGCTGAGCTGTTGGACCTAGTCAGAGGCTTACTGCCCTAGCAGTAGTATTATTCCACAGACCCAAGCAAGGACCACCTTGCTCATGGCGGCTATGCTGAGGAGGTAGTCGAGACCCTCTCTGACTGTGGAGATGAGGGCGAGGAGGAGTTGCTACGTGCACGCCTCCTGCACCTGGAAGCACGCCGTAGGGTGCGTGAGGCAAATGCCGTCCTCCATTGCACGAGCTCCAGCGCCGACTTTAGCCTGGGCTCAGCTTGCTGCCCTCTGAGCTTTGAGGAGCTGGCTCTGCCGGCTCGTCTGGTCCAGGGGGTTGCCTCCTCCACGCCCGGCCTCACAATGGCTTCGGCCGTCGTCCTGCCGATGGTCAAGCCACCCAAGTGGTTTGAGTCGGACCCACCTGTCTTCCGGACTGGGCATGACTACAAATTCTGGGAGCCGCGCTTCCGCATGTGGGCCATGTGCGAGGAAGTCCTTGCCTACTACTTCATCCCCTACCAGGTGTCTAATCCCGTACAAACGCAGATGGCAGTCCACAGTTCCTCCGGCCTGATGAAGGCCACTCCAGACTATACCAAGGACTTCAGCCGCTTCCTTGGTGACCCAGTGACCGGCTCTGGAGCTGATCCCTACGCGGCGTGCGCACTGGCTGTCACCCTCTTCGAGGGCGCTAGCTTGGCCCTGACATCCCAGCGCCTCGCCGACTTCAACTCCCACTGCTAGAATTCTCAGGAGTCCGCAGTTGACTACTGGCGCCGGGCGATCCAGCTGAGAGATGATGCCCCTACGTAGTACTCAGTCCTCCAGATCATCCTCTATGGTATCTACCCCGACTTCACGTGCGTCCTCAGCGCGATATGGGGAGCGACAGGACACTGGTGTGTTAGGCCACTCTCCACTTCGTGGAGGTCGCCGGCATGGACGCAGCGAACCGCGCCCACCGTAGCACCACTTCAGCTGCAGTTGCCGCCGTGTCCTCCTCCCCGCCGCCTACAGCGACAGCGGCACCGGCTCAGGGGAAGAAGGGCTGCAGATCATCTGTTGGTGGCAATAACAGTGGTGCGACCAGTAGCGGCACCAACACGAGTAGCGTCAGCCGCAGCAGCAGTGGCGGTAGAAGTGGTAGCTGCGGCGGCAACAGCGGCCCAGGGAGAACAGGGGACTGCCGACTCGTGTGCTTCAATTGTGGTGGTGATCACCGTCGCCCCGACTGCACTCGCTTGACGAGCCGCCCACTAGACTGAGCCAAGGTCACGCGAGGACTGTAGTAGGCGTACGAGGCACGCTTGTGCCAGACGTTCGGCGCGACAGACCGCTCGGCCGCCATGGCCGTAGCCGTCCCGGAGCAGCACGCTGCCATAGTGACCACCACAGACAACCCTCACGACCAGGAGCTCGCCGACCAGGATAGGATGATTGCCGAGCTGCAGCAGCTTCTCGCCTTGGGCTCATCTCAGGGAGGTGCCAGTGGGTTGACTCAGCCAGAGGGTCCTATAGCCTATGGACTGTCTGTCCTCTTGCCTGATGATGCCTGTGGTGGTCCCTTTGCACAGTCGTGTGCGCGTGACGGACCTGATGATGTGTCTTGGATGCATGCATCCCATGTGCTCTCTGTCATTCGCCTTGCCGCGTCGCCCGCCGAGCGCCCAGCTGCCTCACCCTGTTCCGTCGCCAAGTGCCATATTGCCCCTTGCACGCGTGTCACGGATGCCACCTGGGTCGTTGACTCTGGTGCCACCCATCACATGACGTGTTTTCGTGATGCCTTTGTCGTCCTGCATCCTGATGGTGCCGTTCCCTCTGTCCGCACTACAGCTGGCCATGAGGTCTCTGTCGAAGGTGTTGGAGTTGTGCAGTTCACGGAACCAGCTGGTCCCGTATACATCTCCGATGTCTGCTCTCTGTCCGTGCTTGTACAAAGATGGGCCTGGGTGTCATGCACACAGCTGCCGCTGCTCGCATCTTTGTGCGTGGCATCCAGGAGATAGTCCTCAGTGGGACGGTCGTCGATTATCTCTACCACATCTCTAGGCCGCCTGCCAGTGCTACCCCGTTGCCTCCTTCTCCCACTACGCATATCTTCGTCGCTGGTGCTCTGTCCCTTGAGCACCACCGTTTCCTGCATCGACGTCTCTGTCATGTGCACCTAAGGGCTGTCGACAGGCTGATCCGCACTCAGCCTGCTCTCGGTCTTGATGCTGCGTCCTTCGAGGCGCCGCCCACGACCAACTGCCTGTCCTGTAGTGAAGGCAAAATGCGTCGGTCCACCTACCCTGACTCAGTCTTCACGGCTCGTCGGCCCCTGGAGCTCGTTCACTCTGACCTCATGGGCTCGCTCCCTGTTGAGTTTCAGGAGGACCGCGGTCGCTACGTCCTGACGCTGACTGATGACTTCTAGCCCATGCGCTGGGTTTACAGTATGCGTCAGAAGAGCGACGCTGTCATCGCTGTCTGCATCTGGTTGGTCATGGCTGAACGCCAGGCGGACCACGCGCTTTAGACCTTTCGCTCTGACCATGGCGATTAGTTCCTTGGCGACATGGTACACCACTTCACCAAGCAGGGTGTTTTCCACAACCTCTCAGCTCCCGCCACCCCCCAGTAGAACGGTGTCTCGGAGCGCTAGAACCGCACCATGGAGGATGCGGTCCGCGCTATGTGCGCAGACAGTGCCATGCCTGAGGCCTTTGCCTTTGAGGGCATGGCGTACATGACGTGGGTGTGGAACTGCATTCCTCACGACCTTCTCCCAGGCCACCGCACACCTTACGAGCTCTGGTACAGCCATCGTTCCGATCTCCGCCTGGCTCGTGTCTGGGGCTCCCTCGCCTGCATCTGGTTCACACCGGAGCAGCAAGGGAGCAAGCTCTCTCTACGGGGCCGCATCTACGCCTTTGTCGGCGTGGCCCTACAGTTGAAGGCCTGGCAGATCTGGGACCTTGAGTGGGGCCACATCATGGAGTCGCGTGACGCTCTCTTCTTTGAGCATCTCACCTTCCGCGACCTTGCTCGCATCCACGCTCTCCGCGCTGCTCATGTCCTTGGGTGTACCGGGGCTCGTCGTGAGCGGGAGGTCCCTATCGCAGTTGGCTCAGTGCCCCAAGCCAGTGTGATCACTTTGTCGCTGACGCCCTAGGGGTTGTCCTCATCAGCGGCTCGTCCTACTACCCCTGTCTCTGCGCTTGGGTCTGTGTCTAGGCCTACGTCTGAGTCCACGCCTGAGCCTGCACCTGAGTTTGCATCTGCCTCTGCGTCCGCGTCTGGCTCTGAGCCATCCTTGTCCCCGCCCCTGTCCAATCTTGCGTCCGCGTCCGCATCCGCGTCCGCGTCTAACTCTGAGCTGTCCTGTCGCCCTGGCCCTGTCTGCTCCCGCGTCCGCGTCCGCGTCTAGCTCTGAGCCATCACCGTCCCCGGTCACTGACGCGTCCGCGTCTGGCCCGACGTCGTCCCCAGCCGCTGCGGCCACACTGTCCTCCGTTGACATGTCTGCTGTGCAGCCCACTCCTATCTAAGTCGGCGGCGGCCCCTGCTCCTGTTGCGTCTGACCCCTACACGCGGGCACCCGGCGAGCGCCTCCGCCCTGCTCCGACTGTCGACAGCAGTCTCCAAGGCAGCGCCTGACCCCTCGCCCTGCCTTGCTAGCCGCCAGCTGTGACACAGGCAGGCGGCTCCGACCTCGCCCCATGTGCAGCGTTGTCAGGGGTAACCAAGGCACGAAGGCCATCGGAATGAGTGCTTGCGGCCTCACGGAGGTTCACCCTAGTTGTGCCACTGGCATGGCACTGCTTGCCAACGAGCGCGGTCTCGCCCGTGACATTGATGAGTCTATGGTCACGATCGACTCCCTCTACAACGTATGCCCTAGCCACACGTGGTGCGCCACTGTCGTCTCCGGATCCCACCGCTCTGCCTGAGGCCCGGTCAACCCCTGACGCAGAGCAGTGGCGAGCTGCCTGCCAAGCTGAGCTAGACGCCATCCGTGAGCAAGGCGTTTTCAAGCTGGTGGACTTGGCGAAGTATCGCAAGGCCATCAAGGCCAAGTGGGTTCTCCACAAGAAGCTCAAACTAGGCAACACGGTGGGGCGCTACAAAGCCCGCCTGACGGCAAAGGGCTTCTCCCAGGTCCCTGGTGTGGACTACACTGAGACCTTTGTCCCTGTTGGCTGGATGACGACGACGCTGATGTTGATGAGCCACGTGGCTCAGCACGACTTGGAGCTTCACCAGATGGATGTCAACAAAGCGTTTATGAATGGGGACCTTGAGGAGGAGATCTACATGGTCCAGCCACCCGGTTTTGAGGATGACACCTATCGCGTGTACCGACTACGGAAGGCCTTCTGTGGCTTGAAGCAGTCGCCTCGCTGCCGGAACTAGGAGATCACCAGCACGCTGAGACGCGCCGGGTACGTTCAGAGTGACGCTGACCCATCCCTGCTCCTCTCGTAGTCCCCAACGCCGCTCGCTGCCACCCTCCTCCACGTGGACAATCTTTTGATTGCCTCGCCCGACATGAAAGCAGTGAATGCCGCCAAGGCCAATCTCTCCTTGGCCTACAAGATGGACCTCGGCAAGGTCTGTGTCTTTCTGGGGATGGAGATCATGCTCGACCGTGCCTGTTGCACGCTCCGCGTCCATCACACACGTTACGCATAGGCTGTGGGGGAGCGCTTCGCTGATCTCTTCGCTGCCGTCCGCACTGCCTCCACGCCCATGACCCCTGAAGGGCAGGCCGCCCTGAAGGTGAACGACCCAGCTGACCTGGGGGAGCCAGTCGACGTGACCCTGTACCAGCGAGTCATCGGCTCGCTCATGTACTTGGCCACCACGACACGTCCCGACATTGCCTTCACTGTCAACCTGCTCACCCGGTTCTTGTAGGTTCCACGCCAGCGAACACTGGATGCAGCCGTCCGATGTGTGAGTTACGTCCTGTCCACCGCACATTTCGGTCTGTGCTTCCGCGAACAGGTGTCCGTCGTGCTCGACGGGTACACAAACAATGACTGGACATGGAGTCCAGATGGCAAGAGCCGCACCGGCTATGTCTTTCTCATTGGGGACACTGTTGTGTCTTGGCGCAGTGGGAAGCAGGGCTGCATTCCATGTAGCACTGCGAAGGCAGAGTATGGTATTCTGGGCGCCAGAGCAGCTGAGTGTCTCTGGCTTGTGCGTCTGTTGCTCAAACTGCGTCAGTCCATTCCTCCCGTGGTGCTTCGGTGTGACAACATGAGAGTGGAATCAATCGTCAAGAACTTATGTGTATTTTATGTACGCATGAAGCACATCAACGTCGTGCATCATTTCGTGGGTGACTTGGTTGATCATGGTGAGATCCGAGTTATCCATGTGGGCACTGACAGGCAGCGCGCTGATTTTCTCACCAAGGTTCTGGGTCGTTCGAAGTTTCATGCGGCCACTCGTTCCGTGGGACTCTGTCCCATTCTCGCTACAGGATGACTCCTCATGTGCCATCTTGCATGTGTTGTGCCTGTTGCTTGTAGCCTTTGTGTGCATCTTGCCTTTGTACATCGTTAGTGTCTGCATGTGCATGGACGTGTATCGCCCTCCAGTCATGGGGGAGTGTTGTTGTGTGTGTCGTACACGAATTATGGTGACTCCTCGGCTCATGTCCATTCACGTGCAGATCCCTGACATGGCTACGGTGCCAGAATACTGGTGGTTGGACGGACGCCTAGAAGACATTTTTTTCTCAGTTAGATTCATGATGTGGGACATCACATAGGCGTGTAGTCTATCAGAACGTAGCTCTTGTCGACGCGTTCGTTCTGGTTCAGACGGATCGTCGTTCTGACGTGTCTGCACGGAGTTATGCCTAAAACTATATTTCTACCACTGTTTTGGGGCATAAATAATCCGCTGCCCGTCGTTTCGGTCGATTTAGACGCGCTGCCCATAGTCGATTTCGACCCGCACGCGGTGCCCAAAGTCGAAATCGACAAGCATGCGGTGCCCATAGTCGAAAACGACAAGACAGCGGTGCCCATGTTTTTCGTCGTGCGAGCGAAAAACGAAAAAAATGACCAGTGTACCCACGCCCTCGAAGTCGAACTTCGCCGACTTCGAGGGCGAAGTGGGCGGCGCTGACACTGGCATCGCCGATGTCAGACGTCACCCTGCCGCGAGTTTTGGAAATCGTAAGTGCGAACTCCAAAACTCGCGACGAGGACAGGAGACGAGACAGGACAGGACAGGACACGAGACGAGACGAGACAGGACAGGACGGGACAGGACAGGACGAGACAAGGCAAGGGCCCATACAAGGTGACACACGGAGCAGTGGGGCAAGGATAGGCAGGGCGGGGGAAAGTGGGGCAGGACAGCGCCCAGACCACATCAGAGTTCTGCGACTGAAGACATGGTGCGACTGAAGACATGGTGCGACAAGACGTAATGCAAGAAGACATGGGACAAGCAACTCGCAAACCAACACTAATAACCAACAAACCCCCTAGTTACACTGGGGGGTTAGGGTTTTATTTTTTTACTTGCCCGGGCATCTGCCGGGACCTGCGGCAGCGGGGCCCGGCAGATTCCCTTTCTTTTATGACACGTGCGCCGCATCTCACAAATCCCCCCCCCCCCAATAACATACAAACCCCCTAGTAAAACTGGGGGGTTAGGGTTTTATTTTTTTACTTGCCCGGGCATCTGCCGGGCCCCGCGGTCGCGGGGCCCGGCAGATTCCCTTTCTGATATCACACGTGCGCCGCATATCGCAACCCCCCCCCCCCCCAAACGGACAAACCCCCAATTAAACTAGGGGGTTTGGATATTATTTTTCTTCGCGCACGATGGGCATCTGACGGGCCCCGCTACCGTGGGGCCCGGCAGATGCCCATCGTGCGCCGCATCATACAAACCCCCCCAAACCTACGACAAAGCCCCTAGTTTGTCGTAGGTTCGGGGGGTTGGGCAGGGTCATCGCGAGCTCGCAGGGAGGATTCGCTGTGAAACTCCTCCTGCGAGCTCGCGATGACCAGCGAAGCTCGAAGATAAAATCAATGTCGAATGTGATATATACATGAAAAATATATCAGCCGTGCCCATTTTCGCTCGCTCGACGAAAAACATGGGCACCGCTGTCATCATTTTTCCGACTATGGGCAGCGCGTCTTTTCCGTTTTCGACTCTGGACACCGCGTGCGGGTCGTTTTTGACATTGGGCACCGCGGATCTATCGACCGCGACGACGGGCATATAACAACTCCGTCCACTGTTTTGTCCTGTCAGGAAATTGTGCGCCCATGTGCACCGCGTGTGCGCGCACCCACTACGTCTGAGACACCATTTAGGCTGCCTAGGCCTCAGTTGTTCTCTCACTCTCCACATTGCTTGCAACCAGACACATTGATGCGTCGTGCTAGTCTGTCCTACTACCTAGCACTTGCTTGCACGCATTCTGTCAGTGTAGACCATCACAACCTAGACGTGAGATCTACTCACCAAGAAATTTGTTTGACATGTCAGCTAGTGACAGAACATCATCTCATCATGAAGACATGAAAGCGGAGATTTTTGAACCAAATCCACGCGATGCTTTCGTCCCCCTCTAGCCCACACCAAGAACTGGCGGCCACTTGGCCCATGTGGCAAGTGTGGGCGATGTTGCACTAGGTCATGTGTTGTGGTTCTAATCGAGGGCCACTACGTCAAGAGATCACCGTAGACACCCCAACCGCCTGTGCGGGTGGTGCAGAAGGCAGCAAGGTTGACAATCACTGAGTCTAGACCACGAATCTTCTAGGAAGCTTCCTAGCCTTGCTGCTGCTGACGTGGCGACACTGTCCAGTCAGCTGACGCACTAGCAAGCAGGCACGTGCAAGAAACAGCAAGGATCAGGCTAGGGAGACGCGCACAGTCTCATAAGCTTCAATAGCTTAGTAAATGCAGAGAGAAATGACAACTGACAGGTCCAGGGCATAAATACCTGCCGCGGCGCACAGTAGGTGTCGCACGCGGCAGTCCAAGAGCTGTCCTAAAACCGGCCCAAAACCACTGTTTTGGCCGTAACTCTGCGCACACATGTCAGAATCCTACGCCGTCTGAACCTAGACGTGCAGAATCAAAAGACGCACGCAACGACTGGTCACATGCATGCATCCATCGACTGACAGCGAGTATATAATGCAAAAACATGCAAATGGGCCTCATGCNCAGTGGTCGGTCAGCTCCAGACGGGTAGTCCGCCGCCTGTCGTCGCGCCGGTGTCACCAGGGCCGCCTGCCTCAGGGATCTGCACGAGTATGGACACGGCCGAGTGGTCACAGTAAACTGTACAAGACGGCACAAAGCTCAACACTCCCCCATGACCCGATGGTACGCATGTCCATACGCGTGCAGCACTGGTACAATCACATAGTGAGTGACACAGACAGATGAGACGGGAACGTACATCCCACACTCAACCACTGTCACGCACGGGGCGAAGCCCAACAGAACGAATGGCCACCAGGAACTTTCCGCATGCAAGTGCCTTCGTCAAGAAATCAGCTCGCTGCAAGTCAGTGCCAACCCACCTGATGGAGATCACGCGTCGCTCCACCAGATCACGAACGAAGTGATGCTCAACCGCAATGTGCTTTGTGCGAGCATGAAACACACCAGAGTTCTCCGCAATGGCGAGAGCACTCTGGTTGTCGCAACGCAGCACAATGGCGGGTACTGACTGCCCAAGCTCAAGAAACAAGCGCTGCAGCCAGACTGCCTCAGCAGCCCCAGCCCCCAAAGCCACATACTCTGCCTCCGACGAGCTACGTGCGATGCAGCCCTGCTTCCTGCTTCGCCATGACAAAGCGGTACCACCGAGCAGGAACACGTAGCCAGTGCGACTGCGCCCGTCGGGACTCCCAGCCCAGTCGCTGTCAGTGTAGCCGTCAAGGACCACCAAACACTGCCAACGAAAGCAGAGTCCGAGATACGGCATGGAAACCACGTACCGTACCACTCGCACAGCCGCGTGAAGAGCTCTCGCACGTGGAGCCTGCGAGAACTGAGGGAGGAGGTTGACGGCGAACGCGATGTCGGGACGCGTGGTCGTGGCCAGGTACATCAGAGATCCGATCAGACGGAGGTACAAGGTCACGTCCACTGTCTCCCCCAGCTGTGTAGGGTCGTCTACCTTCAGGGCATCCTGCCCATCAGGTGTGATGGGTGTGGAAGCAGTGGGCACTACACCAAGGAGATCGCTAAAGCGCTCCCCCACGACTCGTGCATATCGGGCCTGATGCAGCAGCAGTGTCCGATGTCTACGATCACGTACGATCTCCATACCGAGAAACACCGATGCAGGACCGAGGTCCTTCATCCTGTAGGCGGTCTGCAGGACAGCCTTGGCCTCCTTCACGGCCTCCAGGGATGGAGACGCAATCAGAAGGTCATCAACATAGACCAGGATGGCGGTGAGACGCTCGGGTGNAGGAGATCGCTAAAGCGCTCCCCCACGACTCGTGCATATCGGGCCTGATGCAGCAGCAGTGTCCGATGTCTGCGATCACGTACAATCTCCATACCGAGAAACACCGATGCAGGACCGAGGTGCTTCATCCTGTAGGCGGTCTGCAGAACAGACTTGGCCTCCTTCACGGCCTCCAGGGATGGAGACGCAATCAGAAGGTCATCAACATAGACCAGGATGGCAGTGAGACGCTCGGGTGTCGGCAGGATGAACAGCGAGGGGTCAGCCTCGCTCTGT
>SZWC01000091.1:328181-350584 GCA_023375785.1 Penium margaritaceum
GCGTGCGTGCGTGCGTGCGTGCGTGCGTGCGTGCGTGCGTGCATGCTTGAGGGGGCCGGCCGCTCATGGATGACCCAAGTCCGGATGCATTTTGGTGCTTGACTTGAAACCACCTTGCCATCAAATACAAGCGAAA
This sequence comes from Penium margaritaceum, assembly GCA_023375785.1. Lineage (NCBI taxonomy): Eukaryota > Viridiplantae > Streptophyta > Zygnematophyceae > Desmidiales > Peniaceae > Penium > Penium margaritaceum. The sequence goes on from SZWC01000091.1 coordinate 328,318, forward strand.
TAACTTGACAGGGAAGAGTGAGGGGGGAGCGGGAGAATGGTGTGCCCCCGGGGCATCAGAGGAGCAGGGGGAGGAAAGGGATTGGGGGGAAGGCGCCGTACCAGCATCAGCACCACTGCGATGCCAACGGCTGCTACCATGCTATGCCTATCGTACCCTACGCCCATCCCATGCTCCCATAAGGCCCCCCTGCCAGCCATGCTGTGACAACGTCAGCACCCCTCACATGTCAACGTCAGTCTAATCCCACGTCAAAGCAAGCGTTCATGCCATACAAACGCCACCACCCACGCTATGCCAACGTTAGCACACATGCCATGCTAACGTCAGCATCCGCGGCATGCCAACGTCAGCACCCATGTTACGCTCGAATCATGCACCACTGACATATTTGTCGTTGAGGGTCTTGGAGCGGGGAGCCCGCATTGGCGACGGCTGCCGCGACATCTTGGCAACACCTCCGCGAGAGACCTCAGTGCAAAGTAGCAGCAGTCAGGCCGAGCAGCCAAGCAACCAGGCGGACACGCGGCCAACCCAGCGAGGGAACAAAATCGGACTTCCTCTGACTCTAGAGTGTGGAGGGAGTGAAAGCGGGACGACCAATCAAGTCCTGCCTCGTGTGTTGTTGAAGACGCTTGCAGTCGGAGCAGGAACGACGGGACCGGACTGCAGCTGCAAGTGTCGGTGAAGGCTAGCTGGTTGACTGGTTTAGGGCTCACCTAGACGGCGTCACGCCTTGGAAGGGGATGGGGAAAAGGAGAGAGGAGGAAGAAGTAGAGGGAATCCTAGGTGGCTAGTCCCACGGCCAACTGCATGAGTGCTTCGTGCAACTTCAGGACTACCAAAAAAAAGGTTTCTTAGGAGTTCGAAGCCACAGGGACCGGGCAACCTGGCAGCAGGCGAGAAGCCATGAAAGGGCAACACCTCTTTTCGGTGACTGGGAATTAGGACGGCATGGGTCAGCGCCGCTGCGCGTCCGTTGTCTCAGGCCACCACTGGCATGCAATGTGGCCTGTGTGCATTAAATGAGTGCCCTCGAGGTCTTTTGCCATTGGCGTCCCTAGCAGACGGGTGTGGACCACTACGCCTGTTTGCCCTGAGCTGCGAGCGGGATCCTTCACAACGGCACGCGGCAGCCTCTGCCGCAGCCATATCCACTCGAAAGAAGAATGTCCGCTGACGCATCCTCACATGCTTCTCCTCTTTGCGTCATGTCGTCCGCTACGGTTACTCCGCAACCGAATATGGGTCACGGAGGCTGCCGACGTGCCGCATAGTGCGCGGACAGTGAAGGGACGCACGGGGTGGCCGTCGCCTTGGCCCTTGCGGCTCACTCGAGCAGCTGGGAAAATCTGTCCGGACAACAGTGGCATCATCTGGAGGCATTCCAGAAATGCCCGCCTCAGCGGACTTTAAGTGGTTTGCCTACCTCCGCAGAAGCTAGGCGTCCTAGAAAGCTGCACGTGTGTCGGTTGTCAATGACCTGTCTATTCCTATTACATCCAAACCTACACAGGTCCCTAAAATCCGAGAGTGGGCATGTCTATCATTACATTTGTGGCCCATCGCATCTCTGATACTTCCCTGACGTACACGAGTCCCTAAACTCTGTCGGTTAGCATTTTTGGGTTACGTAGCAACCTATTGTTATCGGTTCGTGAATTTGCTTTTGGAACGTCCGCCAACCTGCGATCTGTGATTGTTACTTTGTGTCTGTGTATGACAAAGTAAATAAACCAAGAATATTCGAAAGTATCAAATTATGATTCTCTCACACGCTCCGGACTCGTCAACGAAAACCAAGTCATTCGACCGCTCTCCCGACACGAGATGAACTAGCGAGGAACCAACTTGTACACACTCCATGATAGTTGAAGCTACATTGTAACACGGCAGGTGAAACGGGGTGCGAGCCTCTGTGGGTGATTGAGCCCTCGGGACCCGATTGCTTATGGCAATCGCGTAGGTTGGTCGTGGAGATTAACTTCGCCGTGAAGTGAAGTCTCTCACGAATGACTCCTCTCACAAGTATGCCCTGACCAAGGTCGGGGTGCGGAGTCCATTCTCGTCGTAGGGCAACCCAAGAGGGAGGATGGAGGATATTATTTTATCCGTCCATTTTGTCGGCGGGTTGACGCGGTTCGACTAGATACATTTCTCTCGTCGACTCAACCCGTTAAACAATATTATGTTGTCCACGTGGAAACCCTAAGTTTCCGGCGTGATTAGGGATGGGGAGGTGGTGGCAAAATATCCTTGCGCGTGCGAGGGTATTTTGCCACCATTCGGCGCCCCTCGTCCGATGGCGTGGCCAACACGTTTATAAGAACGTGTTTGCCACGCCACCGAGTGAAGGTGGCACTCGGCGGGGTGGTCTTATCGGAACGCCCGCCGGTGACCCCTCGCGAGCCCCCTCGCCATGGCGAGGGACCTCGTGAGGGGCCCCTCGATGGGGTGGGGGTCCTTGCGATGTCGCATTGGGTCATGCCCAATGCGACTGCGCAGGACCTGCGCAGCCCATCGCGAATANGAATATTCGCGATGGGCTTGCGTTCGCCGCGGCCGGATAGTGCGCGGCACTATCCGGTCGCCCTCTTGCGAATCGGAAGCTTCTTCGAAGCTTCCGGTTCGCAGGGCTGGTCGGCGAGGAATTCTCCTCGCCGTCCAGACCCCGATTTTCTGGACAAAAGATGCGGCAGCCCTTTTGGATTTAAGGCGCCGGTCTAGGCAACGTAACAAAGTGGCATATATATTGCCAGGTTTGTTACATTCCTCCCCCTCTACTGTGAACCGTCCTCGGTTCAAGGGGGTCTAGAATGGTTGTTGGTGGAAGGAGACGTGCTTTGTTGGTCAACAAAACATTCATAGGTACATCCATTGAATCATGCGCCATTGCACAGGGAGAGAAAACTCAAAAGATTGAGATTGATATCCTTCACGAGCACAAGATCGTACATAGATCAGCCAAGTTCACATAAAAGTTTTCACGGCTAACGCTTCCTCCCCCTCTTGCGAGGAGCGTCCTCGCGACCATCAGCCTGGGCGTCCCCATGCGTCCGAGATCGCCGCCGTTGTGCTCTTGTCTGTACTCTGACAGGTGAAGGTTCCCTGCGTGGGGCTTGTGCCAGGGTGGTACCCCCGGGGGCACGAGTGCGAAAGCGAGCAGCCTGGTCTTGCCAATAGTCCTTGATCATAGCGGCCGGGGCACGACTCTCAGGCTCCCAACTATTGTGTTCAGGTCCACAACCGGCCCAGCTCACGAGGTATTCCTTCACAACACGTTTACCGCGTGTACGTTCGCGGTGTTGGAGGAACCCATGTACCTCATACTGACCGTCACTTGCGAGCATTACAGGCGGTGGCTGAACCGTTCCTGATGCTGCATAAGGTGCGAGAAGACTGACGTGAAACACGTCATGTATCTTCATGACCTTTGGAAGAGCAAGGCGGTAGGCAACCTCACCAATCCTGTGAGTGACCTTGAATGGTCCAACCCACTTAGGGAGGATCTTCCTTGCTCCGGGCGTCTTGAGACGCATGTTCTTTGTGCTCAAAATCACCTGGTCGCCGACAGAAAATGTGACGTCACGGCGACCAGCATCGGCATAGGCCTTTTGGCGCTGCTTCGATGCATGGAGGTATTCACGTGCTTTGCGATGAAGAGTTTCCATGCGATCGGCAAAGGCCTGGGCGGAAGGTACCTGATTCCCACCGCCCCCGCGCCTCACCAAGGAGACGGGTACCATCGGATGCCGGCCGTAGTTCAGAAAGAACGATGTCAGCTTCGTGGATTCATGAACAGAGTTGTTGTAGGCAAACTCTGCCGGACTGAGAAACTCATCCCAGTCATCCATCGAAGGATCCACGTACATCCGGAGCATCTACTCTAGAGTTCGGTTCATCCGTTCAGTCTGTCCATCCGTTTGTGGATGAAAAGCAGTGGACATCTTTTGGCGGGTGCCAAAGATCTCACCAAGGGCTTGCCAATATTTACTTGAAAACCGCATGTCTCGATCAAAGATGATGCGTAACGGCTGCCCGTGCTGTCGAACAACAGTGTCCCAAAAGATGCGTGCTGTTTCCTCGGCAGTGGCATGCGTGGTTGTGGGCATGAAATGCGCCATCTTGGTCAAAGATTCGACCACCACAAGGATAGCATCATGGCCACGAGGTGTCTCGGGTAAGCCAGTGATGAAATCCATGCTCACTTCTTCCCATGAGGAGTTAGGCACTGGGAGGGGCTTCAGCAGTCCTGCTGGTGCCTTGTTGCTCGACTTGTTGCGGATGCACAAGTCACAGGCTTGGATGTATTTGCGTACGTCGCACGACCATCCAGGCCACCAATAATGCTCTGAGAGAGCCTTTCCGGTTTTTGCTGCACCAAGGTGGCCAGCTGCTGCTGGGTTATGGAACTCAAAAAGGATCTCATCCCGCAGCTTTCCGGAGTTGGGCACAACCACCAAGTTGCCCTTCCAGTAGAGACCAGAGGCTTCCACCAAGCCGTATCGGTCAATGTTACCCTGGTCAAACCATGGGTCATCAAAGTATCCCATGCGGATACGTTGCAAGAATGGCGTGAAATGCGCCGTCGGTTTTGGTGGTTGGCGTAGGGGGTTATCAGGCTTGGNGTCTTTACGTGTGAGAGCTGTGAGTGGGGCGACAAGGCTAGAGTAGCCTTGCATGAAGCGACGGAAGTAATTCGCCAAGCCTAAGAAGGCTCGTATTTTGCCCACATTGGATGGCTGAGGCCAGTCCACAACAACTTGCACTTTGCGAGGATCCACTCGGATTCCTTCACTGCCAACGATGAAGCCCAAGTACTGCAGCTCGGGTTGTGCAAAAGCACACTTTTCCATCTTGGCAAAGAACTTCTCCTTGCGGAGGATCTCGAGCACGGTACGCAGATGTTGTACATGCTCCTCATGATTCTTTGAGAACACCAGGATATCATCAAGGTACACCAAGATGGTTTTGCCCAATTGGTCACGAAAAATGTGATTCATTGTGGCTTGAAACATCGTTGTGGCATTGGTAAGACCAAAGCTCAGCACTCGGAACTGATAATGTCCCAGATTTGTACGAAACGCAGTTTTGGGAACATCTTCTTCAGTGATCCGAATTTGGTGATATCCTTGAGCCAGATCAAGAGAAGAGAAGACCTTTGTACCTTGAAGTTGGTCAAAAAGATCCTCGATCCTTGGCAAGGGATAACGGTTTTTAGCCGTCAAGCTGTTTAACGCACGGTAGTCAACACACACGCGCAAACCGCCATCCTTCTTGTTGACAAAGAGGATAGGAGCTCCGAATGGAGAGCTGCTGGGTTCAATCCATCCCTTGGCCAAGTATTCCTTGATCTGTTTTTCGGCTTCTTCACGCTCAGCAGGACTGAGGCGATACATGGGCCGAAACGATGGCCTTGCTCCAGGCTCGAGAGGGATTGTATGACCAACGTTGCGTTCTGGCGGTAGGCCATCCGGGAGTGGGCCAAAACCGTCAGAAAAATCTTGAAGGAGAGAACTGACATCACTCGAGCTTGACGGTGGATCGTCATCATCGACCTTACGAAGTTGCGCTAGGAACACGTTGTGCCCTTTACGCAAGTATCGCTTCACTTGAAGCACCGTAAGGACGGATTGTTCACTCTTGTGAGAGGGCTTTGAGCGTTCCATAGGTGAAAGCGTGATAGCACGCTTGCCTTTTTGTACAGTGAGAGTCTTTGTGACCCAACTCATATTGGCCTTATGCTCACTAAGCCAAGGATCACCCAAAACAACGTCAAAATGATCTGTCAAGTCAATGACAGTAAAGTTGACGATTGTTGTGAGAGCTCCTAGATTGAGCCTTGCCCGACATGTGCCGAGTACATCGACCTCACGGTCGTTACCGATGGTGACTTTTCCCTCACAAGGCGTGCATGTCAATCCTAGCTGTCGCACACGAGAAGCACTAATGAACTCGTCATCAGCACCTGTGTCAACTAGGTCTTGCACGCGTGCCCCAGCCAGATGACCTGCGAATTGCATTGTCATATTTGCCTGTGAGGAGCGTGTGAACAAGCTCTTTGGAGGCTTGGCCTGCAAGTGGTACACTCGGAAGTGTTCTGTGCTACAACGTAGCTCAACAGAGTCACCCACTTGCTCCCACATGTGGTGTCCTTTGTTCACATCACACAAGAGTTGCCATCCATTCAAGAGTTCTTTCTTGAGACCCGCAAAGATGGGAACTGCAACAGTCACTTGCGTGAGTGAGTTCAGCTTGTAGGCTACGTTTACCAACTCAAGTACTTTGTTTAATTTCTGTCGTGTGGAAACGATCAAGCAAGTGCGATTTTGCAAGCATTCATCATCGATGAGATGCAAAAGTGGACAATGGCGAGAGAGATACACAGAGTCATTGCTCATGGGAGAGCAGAAAACAGCAGAAAACAAAGCCCCGGTGAGGCGTTCCAACTGTTTCACATCATCATCTTGGAACATGAAAGCACGTTTAACATCCAAGGATCTCTCAGCCACAGCCCCTAGTGGTTGTCCACTACCGGCCACTAGGGGATTCAAAAACCCTTCCCACGGCCTGCTGGTCCGCGACCACCATTCACGCCCTTGGCATTCTGGCGGTTTCCTTGTCCCTTATCCTGCTTATCTTTGCCCTGTTCATTGGTGTTTCCAGCAGCACGATCCTTCTGGCGCTTGCGACATTCAGACGCATAGTGCCCAGTCTTTCCACAGTAGTAGTAGGAGAGGGTGCCTGTCTTGGTTTTGCCATCTGCATGCTCCTTGTGGTTTTCATGCGGCTTGGAGGGTTTGTGACTACCCGACCCGTGCCGAGGGAGCTTGCGCTCACCACATTGGGGAGAGTGCTGAAGCTTGTTGTTGCCATGCTAGTGATGCTGGCCGCGGCGTGTGTTCACTCCATACTCGGCCGGCATGGAGTTGTACTTCACGAGGATGAAGTCACGCAGCTCAGCATAACTGGTCCAAGGCTTGCCTTGGGGATCCAGCGTACAAGCACGAGCGAGGGATTCGTTAGAAAGGCCGTTGGTAAGCCATTCCACGATTTGCCACATGGGATGGCGGTCGTCATCGGTGATTTTGTCCAAGGTGTTGTCCCAATCATGTAGGTATTCCGCAAGCCTGCATTCACCCTGGCGGATCCTTGACAGACGCCTAGAAGCTTGCTGGGAGACAGACTCCCTACCGTACATTCTCTTGAAGATCTTGCACAGATCTTCCCAGTGAGGTCTGGGAACCGACTGAGGTGTTTCCACGTATAATACTTTCAGTCGGTTCTTCACCGTTGAGAGCGCTGCGCTGTCAAGGCAAGCTAGTCCGACGACGCCCCAAGCTCGTTGCTTGATGTTATGGAGCTCAAGCAAAAGCTCCATGCGTGGCTTCCAAGTGGCCAAGTCCATATTCTTGGATAGGCCAAACTTGGGATAATCACTCAGGCGCTTTACATCCTTTGAGATCTCTGCGCCCAATGCTGCATCATCATCTTCAGGGTGTTTCTCGCTTATCGCTTTCTCAGCCTGGTGAAGATGACGAGAGCCACTTGGGCCCGTCGATTGATCATCATGGGTATCACCAGTCAGGCTGTGAGCATCATCATGTGATAGATTCTTAGCTTTGCGACCCTGGGATGGGTGGGCGGGATCAGGCTTGTCGGCCATGCCACCAGCCACCAACGTACCCATGATGTTTAACATACTGCTAAATGCATCAGGATGAACATGCTGCTTGAGGGCAAGCACGCTCTTGGTGAGCTGGTTACGCTCAAGAGCGTCGAGCAAATACTCGTATGCCTTGGCGTCTTGCAAAAGGTTCAGTGCATCAGCAATGTTCGCTGGATCCTTTTGCGATCCCTAGCCTGCCTTAGACACAATGGTCCTGTTGGCGGCTGTAGCACATGCCTGTGCTCTTCCAGGTGTTCCTTGCTCAAGGCGAGCCAAGGGACCATCCTGGGGTTGTGGGATTGGCGCACGTGCCGAGGTAGGCAGCGTGTTCCTCCCGTCACCACCTACTGGTATGCCATCCGGGTCAACGCCACTTTGTATGTATGACCAGTAGGTAGCTCAGGGCCACCGTTCCCCTTTGCTAGGACCGAAGCCCTAACAGCTTCCACCGTGCGAAAGTCACGGATTTTTAGGTCCACAAGGTGGTTGATCGCCGCCAAGGTGGCAGCATCAATACCCTTGAGAGGATCGTCGTCCTCTTCATCTTGGGCCTCCAAGGAGAGCCGGTCGTCCTCTGCTCCAACGTCATTGTCTTCGCCCTCAGCGACAGCGGGTTCTGCGTCCACCACGTCTACTACGCCGGTGGCGTTGGCAAGGCCCCGGGCCTTATCGCCAATGTGTGGAATTGACGTTGCCTCCTTGGCTTCCTCATGTCCCTTCACGATGTCCTTAACGGTAGGGCTCCCACCGGACGGCATCTTCACGAAAGCGGCGGATGCAGCGTGACCGGTGCCCGTCCCACAAGCGCTCTTCGTCGGCGACATCGTACGCGGAGCACGATTCCCGGATGCGCTTAGGCCACTCTCCTTTGCTGGGGTTTTTGGAGGGCCTCCTCCTGCCACGGACATGGGGGGACCACCTCCCACCATGACTGGTGAGGAGGGGTGAAGGGAGGAAAGGGAAGGGGGGGAGGGAAAGAGTTAAGTGAGAGTGTGGTGGTAGGTAAAATGTAGATGCACCAGCAATCTCTCCCAAGTATTTCTAGCACTCTTGGCTGTGGTAGACGGGATAAAATGGTTTCCCACTATTTCCACGCCCTTTGCAAAGAGAAAGTGCCAAAATACTCCTCTTTTCCACCTTCCACTTATCAAATGAGATTCAAAGCAAGAGGAAAGCATGAAATGATGGCCAAAAATTCTGGAAACTTTTTGGCAGTGTTTCCCCTGCAATTTGGACAAAAAAATATTTTTTTGTTGACAGAAAAGGGAAGAAACAACCTTTTTTTCGAGGTTCTAGTCCCTGGGCCGTAGCAGGCGGCACAAATGTTAAAAATCAGCGTTTGGTAGCGTTCTGGAAAGTTTGTTTCTTGAGCTTTCCAACGGTATGCTGCATGCAGCGTTTGGAGAAGTCTGCTGCCTGCAGCGCCTCTTCAAAGTCGGGGTATGTTTCTGAAGAAACTGGCCTGCTGTGGCGGTTCTGAGATGCGACAGCAAGGCGGGCGGAAGCAAACTCGGCTGCGGACCTTTTCGCCGAAAACGGCCTAGTCTGTTGCTTCTGCACTGTTCTTAGGAAGGTGGAGCCGTCGACCAATCAATCTGCTCCGCCGGACTTGGGTGAGGAGGAGTGGAGTGGTGGCTGCAGCTTCCTAGCGGCAACTCAGCAGGTTCCAGGTCGTCCAGCGACTAAGTCACCAAGGGTGACGCCTAGCTCATGGATACCAATGTAACACGGCGGGTGAAACGGGGTGCGAGCCTCTGTGGGTGANCTTGTCGCCGAAAACGACCTAGTCTGCTGCTTCTGCACTGTTCTTAGGAAGGTGGAGCCGTCGACCAATCAATCTGCTCCGCCGGACTTGGGTGAGGAGGAGTGGAGTGGTGGCTGCAGCTTCCTAGCGGCAACTCAGCAGGTTCCAGGTCGTCCAGCGACTAAGTCACCAAGGGTGATGCCTAGCTCATGGATACCAATGTAACACGGCGGGTGAAATGGGGTACGAGCCTCTGTGGGTGATTGAGCCCTCGGGACCCGATTGCTTATGGCAATCGCGTAGGTTGGTCGTGGAGATTAACTTCGTCGTGAAGTGAAGTCTCTCACGAATGACTCCTTTGACAAGTATGCCCCGACCAAGGTCGGGGCGTGGAGTCCATTCTCGTCATAGGGCAACCCAAGAGGGAGGATGGAGGATATTATTTTATCCGTCCATTTTGTCGGCGGGTTGACGCGGTTCGACTAGATACATTTCTCTCGTCGAGGCAACCCGTTAAACAATATTATGTTGTCCACGTGGAAACCCTAAGTTTCCGGCGTGATTAGGGATGGGGAGGTGGTGGCAAAACATCCTTGCACGTGCGAGTGTATTTTGCCACCATTCGGCGCCCCTCGTCCGATGGTGTGGCCAACACGTTTATAAAAACGTGTTTGCCACGCCACCGAGTGGAGGTGGCACTCGGCGGGGTGGTCTTATCGGAACGCCCGCCGGTGACCCCTCGCAAGCCCCCTCGCCATGGCGAGGGACCTTGTGAGGGGCCCCTCGATGGGGTGGGGGTCCTTGCGATGTCGCATTGGGTCATGCCCAATGCGACTGCACAGGACCTGCGCAGCCCATCGCGAATATTCGCGATGGGCTTGCGTTCGCCGCGGCCGGATAGTGCGCGACACTATCCGGTCGCCCTCTTGCGAATCGGAAGCTTCTTCAAAGCTTCCGGTTCGCAGGGTTGGTCGGCGAGGAATTCTCCTCCCCGTCCAGACCCCGATTTTCTGGACAAAAGACGCGGCAGCCCTTTTGGATTTAAGGTGCCGGTCTAGGCAACGTAACAAAGTGGCATATATATTGCCAGGTTTGTTACATACATACCCGGCTTCAGCTTACAATTCACAATACTTAAAGTTTTGGATCTATGTGCTAAAGGAGTTAATCACGAAAAAAATATTAACAATAATTATTAGACATTTTGAAAGTACAATTGGTGATCATAGACAATGTCACGATGGATCATTCACACAGAATGCTCCAATCATATGTATTTGAAGGAAATACTACACCAATGAATACATTTGATGCCTTATATTCAAGTCTTACTTATACAAAGTCATAGGTGGATGCATGTACATGTATACAGACATTAACACATGTATGGATACGATGAATCTACGGAACGTAGTCCATGGAAATTCTCCATATGGGAAAATGATTTGAATGCAGTAATTTTTACGTATAATTCATTTAACATGATCCTTGGAAAACAATAATTCCACACCATCTTTTTTAGATAACATCACATTGGGAATCACTGTGAAAAGAAGCCAAACTTATTAATGGACTCCTAACCAAAAGAGTTAAACTTAGAGTAACGAATTGAATGCTCATGTTTCTACGTGATCTTTGACTTCCTACATTTCACACGGTTACTACGTAACCCAGTGCACCTTAGAGCAACATTGGAACCTTATTGTCATTACATTTGTGGCCCATTACATGTCGACCTCAGGAGATTTACACCGATCGGTCGCGTGCATTTTGGCCACCTGCCGGCCTCCAATGTTCCATTCCAGAAGATCCTGACAACATCAACCACTCTTTAGAATGGTCGACAGAAGTGTGCGAACCATATCGATGTTTCAATATTTTTAAGTCCACTTCTCGACTGCGCCACGCTTTAACGGGTCTTGTCTCCAACTCCTGCAGTAAGGTCATTGTAGAAATTCTCGAAATAGCATCCAGAGCTTGCTTGAGGGGTTCCCCTCCCGGCACTCTTGGGGGCAGTCTTCATCAACAAACCATGCAAGGAGACTCAAGTATTTTGAATCTCCAGAGGCCCATTTCCGTTTTTACCTCGCCCCTTGTTCAAGGTCCCAAAAGAGGGGGGTATTACTTCGAACTCGTGAGTTTGCATGAGTTTTTTGGTAAAATAAACTCAAAGTTTTGTACTAAATGAACTATTCTTTCTTGTTTTACGGGATGGCACAAAATTGTCGCATGCCAAGCACGTCCGACTATTTCCCGCCGGCACTTTCATACTTCTCTCGCGCCTCAATCCCTCACTCTCTCCCTCTATCCCTTGCCTTGCTAATGCAAGAGGCGGTGAGGAAAGGACGAGGAAGAGGGCTTGAGGCCAGAGGCCTCCACCCTCGAGGCCTCGTGACCTCATGGCCGCCGATCAAGCCACAGCTCGATCGGCGGCTGGTGGCTCGCCGGCGCATGGCTGGTCGGTCACTTGACCGACTGCCGGCCACCATGTCGGTCGGGTGCCGGCCGACTGGTGGCCAGCGGGTGGCTGGCCACCGGCCAACCCTCGCAGTAGCGAGGGGTGGCTCACAGCCACCCGCTTGCTATCGCGGGGTGGGAGGGCCAAACTGGCCCTCCCGTTACATTCCTCCCCACTTACTAGGAACCATCTCGGTTCATGACCAACAAGGGAGAGTGTCAGATAATGAATTGTCAGCATTGTGAAAGAAAGTAAATGATTTCAATCACGAGACAAACATGAATGTGTGCATGGCACTTGGAAACAATATGTAGCTTGTCAGTTAGCATGGCTAGCCGCCTTCCCCCTTTTGGCTGGGGCGTCCACGTGACAACTATGTTGGGCGTCCCCAACCTCCTATGGTCCGTATCCATGAATGTCACACTATGGAAATGTTGTTCACTAGTGTTACGTTCAGGTGGTGCCTGTTGCCACACGTCGATCTTTGCGAGCTTCCAGCTCACTCCACTACTCGTTGATTACCCCCGCGAGCAATCGAGATTCGGACTCCCACGAGTTATGTTTGAGTCCACAACCGGCCCAACGAACAAGGTATTCCCTAACAACCTACGACCGGATTGTACGATCTAAGAGTTGGAATTGGCGAAGAGCCTTCTCTTGGTCGTCGGTAGCAAGGACTACCGGTTGTGGCTGAATGGTTTCCCCTGCCGTGTATGGAGCCAACGTGCTCACATGAAATACGTCATGTATCTTCATACTCGGCAGAAGAAACAATCGGTATGCCACTGGCCCGATGCATGCAACGATGGGAAACGTCCCAATCCACTTTGGTAGACGCTTTCATGCCTCTAGCGACTTTAACCAAAGGTTTTTAGTGCTAACAAGCACTTTGTCACTGATTTCAAATGAGACCTCACAGCGACCTTCGTCAGCATATGCCTTTTGTTGTTTATGAGTGGCTTCATGGTGTCCTTTCGCCTCCCATAACAAGGAGCCTATGCGCTCGGTTAAGGCTTGAGTGGAAGGAACCTGTCCACCTATACTCCCACTCTTCACCGATGAAGACAAAACCACTAGATGCTGACAACATTTCAACACAAATGGTGTGAATTGTGTAGACTCATTCACGGATTTGTTCACCGTAAACTCAGTTGGTACTAGGAATTCGTCCAAGTCCTTCATGGTAAGGGTCCACACACATGTGGGACATCTGCTCTAGAGTGCAATGAATGCACTTTGTTTGTCAGTCAGTTTGAGGGTGGAACAATTTCGACATTTGCGACTCGCTGCCAAAGTTCTCGTGCATCTTTTGTTAGAACTTACTGGCAAACTTTCTATCTCAATTGGAGATAATGCGCAACGGTAAGCCGTAGTACTTCACGATTCAAGAAGAGACGAGCAGTCTATTCTACGTTCACATTAGTAGTTTTAGAGATGAAGTATGCCATCCTTTTCAGAAGACCCACAACAACTAGCATTGCATCGTGGCCACAAGCCGCGTCCGACTGGCCAATAGAAAAGTCCATACTCATGCACTCCCATGGAGTCCCAGGGATGGGAAGCTTTCGGAGGAGTCCACCTGGCTTTTTGCTACTTGCCTTGTTTTGAAGACATGGGTCACATGTCATACAATACTTGCGAGGATTGACACTCCATCTTGCCAACCAATAGTGGTCCGAGAGGGCTTGTCTCTTTTTCGAGGCCCCACATGACTCACGGCCGGCGGGTCTCCCAAGTCTAGCAGAAGAACTTGTTCTCCATGCCAAAAGATTCTTGCGACCTCCACCAATCCATATTTGTCAAGAATTTGAGAGACGTGGAACTAAGAATCCACATAATAATCCATCAATATTCTATGTACAAAACTATTGTAGTTGATACTATCTCCAAGTGGTTGCCACAAAGATGCAAGGGGGTCTGGTGCTTGCATGATTCATGCCACAATGGCCATGAAACACCCACCAACCTCGGTGGTTTTTTGTATTTCTATAGGTTGTCGGCTTAGTGGATCGGCGACATTGATGCGTCCTGGCCTATATTCCCATGTAAACAAGAATCGGCTCAGGTATTCGCTCTAACACGCCTGTTGTCTTGATAGGTTCGATTGCATTTGGATAAACACTAATGGGTTGTTGTTGGTCATGACTGTCACACCTCCTTTAGCATCCTCAAGGTAGCAATGCCACATCTTGAAAGCAATTACCATTACAAGAAGCTCTTCATCCCCAGTCGTGTACTGCGTCTACGCAAAGATGAGCTTCCGGCTCTCATACGCAACTTGGTGACAGTTTTGCATGAGGTCTACTCCAAGTCCTACTACCTACGTATCACATTGCGCCTTCCACGGTTGCGATGGATTTTAAGGAGCTAAGGTGGAAGACGTGGATATGAGCTCTTTGACTTTGAGAAAGCCATTCTCGTGGTCTGATGTCCAATCCAAATGTATGCCTTTCAGCATGAGCCTAGTTAGCAAAGCTACCGGGGTCAAATACCCTTGCATAAACCATCGAAAGTATTTACAAGGCCGAGAAAAGACTGAATCTGTCCAACGTTTTCCGGGTGCGACCAATCCACCACGGATGTCATCCTTATCGACTATGTGTCTAAAGAATTCGATCTCACTTTGTCCAAACTTGCCCACTATGTGTCTATAACGTTTGTTCCCGAAGGATTGCAAGGACCCCATGCAGATGTTATATGCACTTTTCCATAGACTTGGAGAAAACCAGTATATCATCGAGGTAAACCAAGACAAATTGGTTGAGTTTGGTGAATGTTTTGTTCATTCCTCCTTCGAAGATTGCCGGGGCGTTCGTTAGTCCAAAGCATAAAACTCAGAACTGATAGTGTCCCACGTGCGTAAAAAACATTGTTTTGGATACGTCGTGTTCTTTGATGCGGATTTTATGGTAGCCTTGAGACAAATCCAAGGAAAAAAAGACTTTTTCCCTTGGAGTTAGTCAAACATGTCCTCAATCGGTGGTCAGGGGAATCGGTGTCTCACTATCAGATTGTTCAGTACTGCTAGTCCATGCACATGCATAAGCCACTTATCTTCTTACGCTAAAAAAGAATAGGTGCGCCGTTTGGTGAGCTACTTGGTTTGATCCACTCCTTTGCAAGGTACTCTTTGATTTGGCGTTCGGCCTCTCGCCTTTCTGTCGGACTAAGGTGATGTATGGATGTGAACAAAGGGGTCGCCTCTGGTTACAGTGGAATCGTGTGATCCATGTGTCGCTCTAGTGGAAGCCTAGAAGGTGGGTCTAGGAAAAAATACATGAGAAGTCCGCCAATAGATATTTGATCTCCTGTGGCGTGTCTTCCTTCATGTCGTCATGCACTTTCTCTAGATCAATCAAGAAGCATTGACAATCTTGTCAAATATGTCTCTTGACCTACATTGCAAACAAGCTACCATGGACTTTAGGTTGGGTCGGTGGAAGTTTTATGCTCAGAATCACCGTAAAGGAACGATGTTGTTTTTGAAGGATCAAGCATTTTGATTGAAATCACATAAAAGCTTTGTTTTTGTGGAGCCAAGGGTCGACTAGCACCACGTCAAATGAGTGAAGGAGGTTGAGTACCTTCAACGCCACACTCTGTCTACCCTTGAATGCAAATTTCGGGTTTACACGAACCGATCATTGGTACTGTACGGTTGTCACCGATGACAACCGCGCCATTTGATGGCTCATAGTTCAGACCCACATGTCTGGTGAAGCCAAGGCTAACAAAGGAGTCATCCCCTCTAGTGTCGGTCAGTAGGTGTACTGGAGCACCAGCTAGGTGTCCTTTGAACTGCATCATCATGGTACCACCACTCTTCGGAGTAAAAAAGGCAAGCGAGTTTGTGATAAAACACAGAATGTTTATGACCAGCACCGTAACTTTCATTATTCACCCTCTTGGGTCCACATCTTGTGGACACTTGTGAATTCGGCTAGTACCTTCTAGTCTTTAAATTCTATTAGGTCAAAATCGTCAACCAAAGGTATCGCAAACTTGATTGAACTCACCTCTTCGAGGGCTTGTACTTCAATCACTGCATCACGCAACTCTTTTACAGTGGTCAGTGTTGCCACCACTAAGCATGTTCAATCATGCATCTTTTCCGAAGATGCAAGGTTTAGTGGGCAATTGTCAGTTAGCAAGTGTACAATGGTATTCAACAAGAGGAAAGAAAATAATAGAGAAGTTTGAACTCTTAAAAAACTCGAATTGTTTAGCATCATCATCTAAAAACATGAACCCACACTTGTGATCCAGTTTTTTTTCCCAAAGTGGTCCCAACCAACGTCACTCAAGGATGGGGAAAACCCTCATCACAGCCTTGTCCATGACCACAGCCGGACCCATTGGCGCAACCGTGGCCATGTCCATGGCCCTGTCCGCGGCCTCCTATTGCACCATCCCGGTGAGATGCCGCAAGTGCGGCTAACACTGCGGCCTCTTGCCCACCTCCAACAGCCTCACAACACTGGGCCCTGAAGTGGCCCGGCTGCATGTAGTTGTGGCAGAGCCTATCGCAAAAGGTTGCATTACGACGCTTGCGCACTGCCTGTACCTCTTCATTATTGCAGAGGAGGGCATTGGACAAGCTTGAGGACGTTGCGCTTGTTATTGGAGACATTGTGTCCACCAGCCTTCTTGGCTGGAGGGTTTACATCCTGCTTTTCCTTCGCCCTGCCCCACTGTCGGGCTGACCCACCTACCCCTGTAGCATCCATGCGCATGTTGCAGCCTTGCTGTGCACACACATTTGGCTGTCCATCTGAGTAATACTTTGGGTTCATTTAATACAATTCGCTCACATAGTCGCGCAACGCCCTCCAACTTGCCCAAGCTTGGCTGATTGCCATTGTGGTGGTCTTATCCTTCAGCTTCTCGCTGGCCAGACCATCATGTAAGTAGTCCAGCAGCAAGCACTTCGGGTACTTGAAGGTCTAAGTCCCATCTGCGTCAACAAAGCTTCCGGCTTCCTCTGCGAGTACACTGAACCCGCTCAAGTAAGTCGCGAGTGTGCTTCCCTGCTGCCTAAAGTCCTTGATCTTATGGAAGGCACCCTGTGCCTCCTCACGCTGGTTGTACTCATTGCGCGTGATAGTGCAAAAGGCCTCCCATGGCATAGGCTCCCATTCAAGGTGTAGTTGTTGCGTGCCCCACTCCTTGATCACGTACTTGAAGAGCTTTTCCTCGAGTCACGTCGTGGCAAGGTTGCCGTACTTACCCAGTGACGCCTTGTGGACAAATTTACCAACATAGAGACAAGGAAGAGAGGGAGAGAAAGAGAGGATGCCATCATCATTAGGTCTAGTGGCGGAGGGAGAACATAGGAGTAAGTGCAGCTATGGTGGATGCTATGATGGACTTATTCAAACATTTGACTGCAGTTCCGCAGCTAGGTTCCAAACCACATCAATCCCCATCACCAAAATCGATGATTAACTCATCAAATCACACCCCAAAGGTACAGGGGGTACCACCACTATGTGTAGGGAAATTTGCGCCTCTAGAAGGGTATTTTTAAGGATCCATTTCGTGTGAGGGCGCCTCGGCCGGCAACATAGTGTGCGCCGCCAATTAAGTGGCTGTTGTGGGATGTCGGGATTCAGCCGACATAGCAGGAGCTATGATCAACCGGATCACTCGTGATTTGGTGCGTTGGGAAGCTTGTTACTAGCCCTACAACTCAGCAGTGCATGTCCATGTCAAAAAAATAATGCAATGTTTTTCTCCCATTTGCAAATTTGACTATCTCACAACATTGTCTGACTCCCAAGAACATAGCGTGAGACGTCGAGAAAGCTCACGCTTAGACTCATAATTCGCACACAACAAAGCTGTGAACACAAGTGAAGACCCGTCAAGGCACATTGGAACTACCACCACACCTGGGGGGCGGTTTTCTAATAAAGGGTTATGGGTCCATAGCCCTGACCGATCTTCACATCGCTCACAGCTTTTGTAGCGGACGGGATTGTCGCCCATGACAAAATTGTTGTCAAACCCTAAGTTCCCAAAGTGGAAGACTTTGCAAATGGCATAGAAGGAGACATAACCCATCGAGAAGCACGCAGGTGGCCCACGCTTTGGGCTATGGAGATGGCACTTTGAGCTCCACCTCGTGCATAAGGGGTTGTTACAGGTCATGAAGGGAATGGAAGTCCTCAACAAAGCAATGGCAATAGAAGCGCAAATGGAATTGCTTGGAAAGAATAACATGGAGGCGCTCATGGTGTTGCTAGTGTTTGTTATGCTAGCGTCCCAATGGGGTTACTTCTAGGGTTGCACGCTCGCATCCAAAGCTTGGAAAAAACTCTGTGGCATTCATCAATCCAAGTCGCTGACGAACAAAAACTTTGTGATGAAGTGATTCCTCACGGTGTGAATCGACAAGGGAGATGATGTCATCTCTGCCATGCAGCAGAGTGAGTCACTTACCTCAAAGTACAATGACACGGGATGGAAGATCGGCATGCAACTGCAGGCGATGGCTCTCATCATGGCCCTTTCTGATAGTTGGAGCCTTCTCAACACCATCATGGGAGGATGGACAAGGGACAGGCTCAACTATGGCACAATCATAGAGTACATCCGCAACGAGGCAAAACAACGGAGCTGCGAGAAGTCTTCATCTTCCTCATGGACGCTCGTCATCAAAATGTGTGGTGGTAGAAGCGAGGACAAAGGAGGTGGTGAACGTGGCGGTGGCAAGAAGAGCATCAAGAAGGGTGCATGCCGTAATTGCAACAAGGAGGGCCACTGGGCCCGTGAGTGTACCGAGGAGGCAAAGGCCAGTGGCAAGGACGCCAAAGGCAAGACGGCGCTTCTCAATGGCACTCAAAACCACTGCCTCAAGGATGCTAACCGGAGATGCCTTGAATCCAAAGCGGAGGAGCACACCAGGTCGAGAAGGTCAGTTTCATCAACTACACCAAGTCAAGCAAGACCATGGTGGTCACGAACGACAAGGTCGAGTCGGTGGCTGGCCAAGGAGTTGTGGATGTAGAGGTGGTGGTTGGTGGAAAATGTGTGCAGAGCATCGTCAAGGACGTGTAGCATGCACCTGGCCGGGCTCACATTCTAAGTGTTAGCCGCTTAATGGAAAAAGGGTACGAGGTGCTCTTAAGGAGAAAGGGGTTAGTCGTGCGGAAGGACGGTATTGGCGAGCCTGTGCTGGAGGATAAGTGCGAGAGAGGCCTCTACATTGTGAAGACCAAGGTAATCCCTGCGGTGACAGATTTAGCAGACTTGTAAGAACGCACCGTCAACCTGAGCTGATCTGGAGCTCTGGCACCGGCGACAAGGGAACTCCTCACCCAAAATCACGAAAGATATGTGAAAGTGTGAGCTGGAATGTGGCCTTGTCTTCAATGCTGCGGAAGAGGCGACAGATGGAGCAACACACAAAAGGTACGAGCCTTGCATTTTGGGCAAGGTGAAGTGCAAACCGCTCAATGGGAATATGAATCGTGCCGTATACCTATTGGAGGTCATGTAGAATGACGTTTGCAGACCATTCAGGACGACATCAAAGAGCGGTACACGTTACTTCATCACCTTCATATGAGGTCTTGGACCGGCTGCAGGAGTATGTCACTGTAGTTGAGAGGCAGGCTCACAGAAAGGTCAGAGTGTTATGCAGCAACAATACCAGAGAGTACGTGACTTGTAGAGAGTGGATGAAGCATCAGGATATAAACTGGGAACACACAATGTTTTATTTATCCCAGTCTAATGGCGTGGCGAAGCGGGAAAACCAGATGCACTTGAACATAGTATGGACCATGTTCATGGATGTTAAATTGCCGCAAAGCTCCTAGATGGAAGTGTCGAGAATGAGAACACAACGAATGTGTTGGATTGAATGAATCAGGGAAGAGCTAGGACAACTTGTAGCCTAAGTAGTAAAACAAGAAGCTAAACAGCAAGTGGGGTGAGGTAAGGTGCTGTGAAGGTGAGGTGGTGGGGAGGTGAGGTGGTGAGAAGGTGAGGTGGGGAGGAGGTGAGTTGTGGAGTTGATGTGGGGAGGTCAGGTGGTGGGAAGGTGAGGTGGGGAGGTGAGGTGTTGGAAAGGTGAGGTGGTGAAGTGAGGTAGTGGGAAGGTGATGTGGTGGGAAGGTGAGGTGGTGGGGAGGTGAGGTGATGGGAAGGTGAGGTTGCCCAGATTTGGGGAAAGGATAATGCGGGGTGAAGTAGCGGTGTAGCGTGTTTGGGAAGAGGGACAAGGTGGGGCAGTCCCTAGATGGGATAATGCATGGAGTAGGTTTGGGGGTAAATGGGTGGGGTAGCCCAAGAAGGGGCAAATAGGCGGGGTAGCCCGTGTGAGGGGTGAAATGGTGGGCTGGGTTGGGGAGCATTGCTCATGGGGGGATTTGAACCTGTGAGGTGAGTCACAGGAATCAACGTGAGAAGCAAGAGTCTCAGATTTCACTGACACACCCCTTAGAATCTTGGTGCTCACGTTGACACACCTTGAAGTTGAGGAGGGCGAAGGCCGAGGAGAGGAAGGAGGCGGTGGTGGTCTTTGTGGGAGAGGGCCTTGGTGAAGATGTCCGCCAAGTTGGCCGCGGAGGACACGTGGCGGACGTCCAGGTGACCAGCCTGCACTTGCTCGCGGATGTAGAAGTACCGAAGCTCGATGTGCTTGGTACGTGCGTGGAACACCGGATCCTTTGTGAGGGCGATGGTGCTGGCGTTGTCGCACCACAAGCGGGGCTGAGGTTGAGGATGACCAAGCTCGCACAGGAGGGTGCGAAGCCAGGTGGCCTCCTGTGCCGCCATGGTGTCGGCGTAGAGTTCCGCCTCGCAAGAGGAACGAGAGACGGAAGAAGATCGAGTGGATCGCCAACTGATGAGACCAGAACCAAGGCGAAAACCATAGCCTTGGGTGGAACGGCAATCCACTTGGTCGTCCGTCCAAGAAGATTCGGTGAAACCCTCGAGAGAGATGTCCGGGGATCCACCAAGAGTAAGGCCGTACACTTGAGTGGAGTGGAGGTAGCAGAGGACCCGTTTGGCCGCACGCCAGTGGTAGGTGGAGAAGCGGCCTAGTCCAACAAAGCGAGAGAGGACGCTGAGAGGGTAGGCCAGGTCAGGACGGGTGCACACCATTGCATACATGAGATAGCCAACCAACTCAGGAAAGGGGTCCAAGGAGGGGTGGTGGTGGGGACAGAGGGGTCGATGAGGTCGTGCTCCATGGAGAGAGGCGTCGTTGCGCCGTAGGATTGGAGGTGTCCAAATCTGAGGAGGATGGTGTTGATGTACGTTTCTTGAGTGAGGGTGACGGTGTGGTTGGGGCTGTCCCGCCGAACCTCCATGCCCAAGTAGTGGGTGAGCTCGCCGAGATCCTTCATAGTAAATTGTTGCATGAGGGCTTGTTTGAGGGAAACGAGCTCGACGAGGTCACTAGAGGCAAGTGTCATTTTGTCAACGTAGGCGAGAAGGAAGCAACTGGAAGAAGAAGTGCGGATGAAGAGACTAGCGTCGTACTGGGCAACGTGGAACCCGAGAGAGATGAGAGCATATCGGAGCTTGGAGTGCCACTCCCGGGGTGATTGTTTCAGGCCGTAAACAGGTCGATGAAGGCGCCAAACGGCGTCGGAGAGGGTGGTGGGATGACCTTTGGGTGGTTCAAGAAAGATGGTCTCATGAAGATCACCTTGAAGGAAAGCGGCGGAGACATCCATGGAGTGGAGCTCCATGTCGCAAGCGGCGGCAATGTGGAGGAGGGTGAGGAAGGTGGTGAGTTTGGCCGTGGGAGAATAGGTGTAAAAGAAGTCAACGCCATGCCGTTGAGAAAAACCCTTGGCAACGTACAGGGCTTTGAACTCGATAGGCTTCCCAAGGACGGCTTTGACCCGGTAGATCCACATACCCTTCACCACATTGGTGGTGGAAGGGCGGGAAACCTCTGAGTAGGTCCCGGTGGACTGAAAGTTAGCGAGTTCATTGTCCATGGCAATGCGCCACTCCGCGGCGTGAGGCCCACCAAGACCTTGCTCATAGGTGGCGGGAACCGGGATGGGAGGGGAGGGAGTAATGGTGACGGAGAGGAGAAGAGTGGACGGAGGAGAGAGGATAGGGACTGAATGGTGGTGAAAATCAGGAGGGGAGGGACTGTGGTGAAGCCAATGAGGACGGGTAGAACGGGAAGCTGTGAGAGAGAGAACTTCTTCGCAATGGTCCTCAACGAGACCAAGGTCACCACCGCGAGGGAGGGGTGGTTGAAGGCGGGACGAGCGACGAGGGCCGGTGGAAGGGCGAGGCGGAAGCGTGGGTGGGGAGGAGGGAGGGAGGGAGGGAGAGGAGGATGAAGGGGGAAGGAGGCCAAAACCGCGAAGCTCGCAAAGGCCGATGGGGGGATAGGAAGAAGGGGCCAACCGGAGGGGTG
>SZWC01000091.1:394794-410582 GCA_023375785.1 Penium margaritaceum
TGGTGACAAAAGGAGAGGCAGGGGAGATAGGCTTGGGTATGCTTTTGTTCTCTGGGGGATGAAAAAGGCAATACGGAGTGGAGGGGGAATGTGAGGGGGGGTGAGCGGGAGATGAAAGCATGACGGATGGTAGACGGGGCCCGTGGGAAGTGAGGATGGAGGGAGGGATGGAGGGGGCAAAGTGGACAAGATGGGGGAATGTGAGGATTGAGGGAGAGGGTAGGTGTGAGAGAGACGTACTGAAGGGTTGTGGACAGCCAGGTAGCAAGGTAGGGGACAAGCCTTAACACCTCCCTATTTTGGCCATCAGCCTTCGCAAGTCAGTGACTGTCTTGTCCTTGTCACGTGTCTTCTCACGTGTCTTCTCACGTGTCTTCTCACGTGTCTTGTCACGTGTCTTGTCACGTGTCTTCTCACGTGTCTTCTCACGTGTCTTGTCACGTGTCTTGTCACGTGTCTTGTCACGTGTCTTCTCACGTGTCTTCTCACGTGTCTTGTCACGTGTCTTGTCACGTGTCTTGTCACGTGTCTTGTCACGTGTCTTCTCACGTGTCTTCTCACGTGTCTTGTCACGTGTCTTGTCACGTGTCTTGTCACGTGTCTTGTCACGTGTCTTGTCACGTGTCTTGTCACGTGTCTTGTCACGTGTCTTCTCACGTGTCTTGTCACGTGTCTTCTCACGTGTCTTGTCACGTGTCTTGTCACGTGTCTTCTCACGTGTCTTCTCACGTGTCTTGTCACGTGTCTTGTCACGTGTCTTCTCACGTGTCTTCTCACGTGTCTTCTCACGTGTCTTCTCACGTGTCTTGTCACGTGTCTTCTCACGTGTCTTCTCACGTGTCTTCTCACGTGTCTTCTCACGTGTCTTCTCACGTGTCTTCTCACGTGTCTTCTCACGTGTCTTGTCACGTGTCTTCTCACGTGTCTTCTCACGTGTCTTCTCACGTGTCTTCTCACGTGTCTTGTCACGTGTCTTCTCACGTGTCTTGTCACGTGTCTTGTCACGTGTCTTGTCACGTGTCTTGTCACGTGTCTTGTCACGTGTCTTCTCACGTGTCTTCTCACGTGTCTTCTCACGTGTCTTCTCACGTGTCTTCTCACGTGTCTTCTCACGTGTCTTCTCACGTGTCTTCTCACGTGTCTTCCCACTGCTGCTGAGGTGAGGTGTGGAGTCCACAGGCTGTCCTTGTCCTCGTCTTCAGTATGAAGACAATAGGATGATCACTCTGGCCTTGCAGTTTGAGCCTTCCACATGACTGTCGCGGTTGACAGGCGCAGTTGGTGCCCTGTGTGTTGTTTTCATGTGTGGTCGCGCAGGAGGAGCTCGCAGCCATGATGCGAGAGGCGGGGTTTGAGCGAGTGACGTACGAGAACATGACGGGAGGCATTGTAGCCTTGCACTCTGGCTTCAAGCTGTAGCCCTTGTCTCGAAAGAAACTCTGTGGAGAAGCCACACCTCTGGATGTTTGACACAGACCTGCTGTGACAGACAGCCCCTTTGTGCATTGAACCTAGCATAGCACATCATGCATGTACACTTGCTCATACTCGCTGACTGGAAATGGCCATTTTTTAAGCTCATTTTCAGAGCCACAAGCAAGAGCTCAGTACACATCTGTGTGATGGCACATTTAGAAGCCAAGAACAATTGCTGGTTTGTTATGGAAGTATGCAAGTAAATGAGGAGCTTCACGTTTTCATTGATTTCACATCTGTTCAATGTTTGCCTTGCCCTGAGGTATGTGCACGTATTCTGGATGTGTGCATGGAGATCCTATGGACGGCCTCCAGGAGTTTCTGCTCTTTGCACACACTGGTGCCTGTGTATATGCCGGTCTCCTCACAGTGAGTGGTCTTAGCTGTGGGTTGTGAGAAATTCAGGCAATTCCAAGAACCTCACCCATGGATGCTCACTCGGCACTGCAGAAACACACACTCAGCGAAAGAATGCCAGACCCCTCCAAGGTTCCTGAAATGTGTCTGGCTGTTGCTGATGTGTCACCATCAGATGCGCAGTACACACTGCCGTAGTTGGCAGCATATGCTGCCATCTGGCAGCATGAGTGAGCTCTACACCCAGCCGCCAACTTGCAAGTGTGTGGTGTGACATTGGAAAGATTTACCAAGCAGTGGCTCCGATTTTGAGTACTTACATGTGAGATGAAGATAATTTAGAAGTGTATACTCATACGGAGGAAAAATAGAGCGGTGCAGATCGCTAGACGACCAAGGAAGGGGCATCAGTTTTCAACTGTTCCATAAGTAGGTTCAAGGAGTTCCCTCCCCGCACAGCCACAACAATAATCCTGAGAGTTACGACACTCTCAGCCACTTTCCTGCCACCAGTTTGCACAGGCAGGCTAGATGTTCACCATCCATAACTCAAAGGCCTGTAGCTGTTTCCACCCTTACTCCAGCTGGCCTCTTCCACCCAGAGCCTCCCTCCCCCCCTGTATCCACTGACCCGCTCAGGCTGAACAGAATGAACACCTCCCCTTCCACTGGTTTTGTGGATGACCCCTGCCAGGCTGTCTGTGGCATTGAGTCAGCAAGTGTCAGTGAACAAAGCAATCCAGGTTCCACCAACACTGCATTGCAAGGGAGAGTTGGTGGGGGTTGCCACCCACCTTGGTGAGGCCCATACAGCCAGGGCATTTCACAAGCGGACACCTTTCCCAGATAAGACCTCCGTTGTTCCAATAGCTGCACTTGGAACCAGCTCACACTTGGAACAATATTCGCAAGACTGGACTGCATAACTCCAGGCGCGTCATGCCCTGCTCCACCAGCTGTCCCTCACGCACAGAGGGGCATGGCTCAGGAAAGTATGTGCGCCCAGTAGAGCAACAAGCGCAGGGTCAAAGCAAGACACACCTTTGGTCCATGGTCTACGAATAAATGAGGTGTGGAGCAACAAGGTTCTCATGGATGAGGGCAATCTCAAAGCACGAGTCGCACCACCCGTTGACCTCCACGTGGAATAAACGGTACCCAGAGTTGAACAGCGACTGCATGAGGGGCTCGGTGGCCCCAGCTGCATTGTCGATCACACCGTGGATCTCCATTTGAATCTGGCCAAACGGTTGGTTGTCTCTCGTCCATTTTGTCTCCAGATCCTTCACAACCTTGTACTCGCAGCCCTCGCAGTCAATCTTGAAGACGTCGACGTACGTGTGGTTGATGGCCTGGAGCACACCCATCACAGAGGTGAAGTCTACCTTGTGCCTCCTCTTCAACGCTGGGACCTGGTCCTCGCTTGTGAGGCCGATGGGGAAGAAATTCACGAAAGGATACTGTTTGTGCTGCTTTGCATTCATCCTATGGAAGGGATCGAAGGTGTAAATTGCCGCCTTGGTGTGATGATAGATGTCCGACTCGAAGGAAAAATCCCCAAAGCTGCCAATGCTGACAACCACGGGGTTGCCGGTGCTCCTGTACTGCTTGTGCCGCATGCAGACCCACTTGCCACCCTCCCCCCACAGGCCGAACCTCTCCTCCAACGTGCAGGGGTACATGGCAACCAGCTCATCTGAGACAAAGCTGAGAGGGCCCCGCGCACTCATGTTCATTCCGATATCATTTAAGACGCGGTCGCGTTGCTGCACGTAGCGCTCGAAGTTGGCCACGTACGATTTCTCCGACTCGGCGAGATCTTTCCTCAGGAGCTCCTCGTCGCTGCAATTGAGCCCCGCTTCAATGTTGCTGCTGCGGAGTCCGCCACCAGCAGCGCTGCTGAACGCACCAATCTCCGACACAGCCCAGAAAAATCCGCCAAGCATGAATAGCAACAGGCCGAGAGACAGGAAGTCTATCTGCTGAACAATGCGCTGCGTCGGCGTTGGCACCGCCATCGCTGCCGCTGGCAGTCGGTACCACTCGCCACCAGTAAGACGCGCTGATGCCCGCGTAGATAGGCTGGTGGCTCACACCCCCAACGGCGCAGAGTCAGTCCCGAGGATGGCTATGGCACACCTTGATAGCGCAAGGGGGGACCAGTGGAGTCGGCGACAGCGCAGGTCGTGTAGAAGCTTGATACGTGCTACTGAGCATTTCGGCACAAGTGCTTTCTGGCACAGGACGACTGGACAGCGAGGCGAGGGCAGTGGGCATGGCGAACCGACGGGATGCACTCTTGCGAGGTCATGTCGATCCTCCTCCCCCGGACAGCCGTCAGATCCGATCGACTCACACCTCGGCCCATTTAAGCCTCTTGCTCACGAATCTGCCTGGTCGCTTATTCGCTCGATTCTCCACCATCTCATCACGCAGAAACGGTGGGCGGACTCCTCAACCCCATTCTCACAGACTAATATTCAGCTTGCCCTCATTGAGAATAAGGCCTAGCAAGACGTAGGTGGTTCACATGCATGAGGTGCTCGGCTTTTATGCCGAACGGATCGTAGATGGTGAACAGGTGGAAGTTGCAAGGAAGAAGATTTAGAATTTGGGTCACTTGAGCAATTTATAATTAGCGGTAAGTGTACTTCGATGACAAGTGTCGAAATGGTCGAACATTATATATACATAGATATATATACATATATATATGTATATATATATATCTATATATATGTGCACATATATATACAAGTGTCGATTCACGAATGAGACATAGTCGAGGTCATTGGGTCGATTGTCGAGCGACGCATGCAGAGTTGCGTCGTGAGTGGTCGGATTCGAGAAGGTCCGCCGAGAAATCGAGGGGCTTCGAGAATCGATGGTGAAGATGCATGATGCATCTTTATAAATCCATATTCTTCTTGGTGCGTCGAGAAGTCGACCGAAAGGTTGTGATACTTCTATTGTTCATTCGCAAGAATGGTGGAAGTGGTTCGAAGGTCCGGGAAGGTTCATTGGAGGCGAGGGCAGTTGGCCGGTTTGTCCTCGACCGTCGAGTGAGTATCAAGGTCTCGAGACGCAGTAGGCTATTTGTGTAATAACAGAAATGCCCACTCGGAAAGATGAGGGACTCGTGTACGTCGAGTGCGCAACACTGACTCCCCTTTTAGCCGCGACGTCCTGGCGCGCATACAGATGTGGCTCGATGACAGCGGTAATAGCCGTCGATGACGTGATCGACGTCTTGGAGGTTGTCGTACGATTCCCAACGGTTGTGTGCGGCGTTGTTGCCCTGCCAATTGAAACAATGTTATGTCGTTTTTCCTCGTCTTTGATGGCCGAGGATGTCTTCGATGACATACTAAATGAGATTGCCCTGAAGCTTCCTAGCACGCTTGCCACTGACTAGGCGTCAGCACTTAGTCAGCTCACGGCGTCAACACAGGTCGGACGCAAAACGGCAAGGGTTTGGCTAGGCGACACAAACAGAGAGAAATGTGCTTCCATAAATAAACACATGCAGAGAGGGTTACAACAATGAGCAACAACCAACTAATTAGTTTTGAGTCTTGGTGCGTAGCCATGGGCGCGTTTGGCTGTGCACCAGGCGCAACTCGTGCAAAACTACGCAAACTGCCAGAACGGCCCAACCGAGGCTAAAACACTCGACCAGTCATAACTTCCGGCACAGGCGTTAGAACGACGCGTCGTTTGAACCAGAACAACCAGCATGACGAGCCGGGCACGTCCGTAAAGTGCAAGGTAGGGTCTCAACAGACGAGCAAGGTACACAACTAAGCGTTGGGCAACACATCACGAGCACACACTGGTTGAAGGCTCTGAGTCTCCACATCACACCGGTATGACCCACCAGGTGCGCGGGTCTCGACCAAAGCCACT
Source organism: Penium margaritaceum (assembly GCA_023375785.1). Lineage (NCBI taxonomy): Eukaryota > Viridiplantae > Streptophyta > Zygnematophyceae > Desmidiales > Peniaceae > Penium > Penium margaritaceum. The sequence goes on from SZWC01000091.1 coordinate 400,534, forward strand.
TCAGGTCTCCTCATGACCCCGAAACATGTCTCCAGGTCCCCGGGTTTTGACTACCAAGAAATCTCTGGCATCTACACACCCACAAACCTGGATGCCGGAACGCATCGAGTGCATCACATTGCCAATGTCGTAGGTGAGGATGCACTCTCAGCATCTCTAAAAGACCTGTGGTGCCACAATCGTTGTGTGGAGTGGTGTCGACTCAAAGCCCACACAACAACACTCCCCCTGGGTGTTGGTTTCTTCGCATCTCTCATTGTGCTATGTTGTGTCCTCCCGGCTTGTGTACATCGTCGTGCAGATGACTGACGACGAGACTCGACACTGGTGGAGTGTCGTCCGGTGGAGCTGACGCACGCTGAGGCCTACACGCAATTCGTTGGAGCCTACTCCCTGCGACAATGTGTTCAGCTCCATCGGCAAGCCTCCTCGGCGGTCGGGCCTCCGGCGGTCACTGCCACCGCAGATGCTGTCTGCATGCGTCCAACGCTGGGTCTGACTGTACCATTGCGTCTGCAGCATCATGCTCTGCCTACGATCCATGTCTCATGTTGCGTGGCATTGTTTGGCATCATGGACCATCGTAGGCACTACCTGAGTTCGGGCAGCCATAAATCTTTGTTGCTATTTCTCTAGTTGTTTCTGACCGCACGACTGCGTTCTCAATGTCGGTGTTATGGTGTGGTCCAATGTTCAGGCAAAACGAAGACGCCCGGATTTTGGGCTGCCGGCCGTCTGGCAGGGCTCACCAAGAAAACACTGCCTGCCAGAAAATAGGTCTAGGTCTATTTTGTGATTGGCTGGTTAGTCGAGTAACAAGCTCTACAGAGCTGGGGGGGGGGAAGAACTTGGAGGGGTCTCCCATTGTTACTCATTCTTCATTCCTAATCAGTTACTTCCAGTTTTCAGCTGCTTTCTGACGCTAACAGTGGCGCGCGCATTTCTGAGTAACAAACCCAGCGCACGAAGACTTAGACTCGAGAGCAGAAGACTAAGGGGGCACCAGACTAAGCAACGAGCATAGAAGCCCGCACGCTGCATCAACACCGCCACTGTCCTAGCCTACGCTCTAGCGTAGTTTCCAGTTTGGTATCTATGCCAGAGTGTAGCAGCAGCAGACGACTGGCATACAGGTGCTTGACTACGCCGACGGACCCCCATATGCGCCAGTGTAGGGGAAATGCTGCCGGATTTTTTCCGACAACATTGACCTGTCTGGTGGCCGCGTCAGAATTTTTCCCACGGCTACTGGGCCAGGGGAAATGCTGCCGGATTTTTTTCGACAGCACTGACCCCCACGCGTGACGCGAGGAGGTGAGTGCTAGGCCGTGTCAAGCGCCTGTTGGCGATGACGCACGTGGCGACATCATCCAGGTATAGTGACTGGTAGCAACAGCCTACAGCAGCAGCTGCAACAGAAGCAGCTTGCAATAGTAGCGAGTAGTGGCAGTAGCAACCAGTAGCGATAGTTCGGAGCATCAGTAGCCGGCAACAGCAGCAGCTCGCAACAACTCATAGTAGCAGCAGCCCATAGCAGCAAGCAACAGCAACAGTCAGCAGCAGGAGTTCGTAGCTACAGCAGCAACAACGAGCAGCAGCAGCAGCCGGCGGCAGCAGCAGTAGTAGTGAGCAGCAGCCGGCAGCGGCCAGCAGCAGCTAGCAGCAGCGACTGTAGCGGCAGCCAGTAGCAGCAGCAGCCGCAGCTGATCGCAGCGAGCAGCAAGCTGCTGGCATAGAGCTCGCTGCTCATTGCGATCAGCGAGCAACGAGCTCGCTGCTCGTAGCTCGCTGCTCACAGCGAGCAACGAGCTCGCTGCTCGTAGCTCGCTGCTCACAACGAGCAGCGAGCCCGCTGTGACGAGCGAAGAAGAAAAAAAACAGGAAAAAAAACCCCCACCCCACCAGCAGCGCTGCAGCGACTGCCGCCACCTCCATAGCCCCTGCAACAGCCAACAGTATGTAGCATCTTAGCAACAGCAGTAGCAGCAGCTGCTGCTGCTACTACAATAGCAGCCGCAGCAGCAGCGGCAGCTACAGTTGCTGCAGCAGCCGCTGCTACACCAACGACCACAGCAGCAACAGCAGCCACGGCAGCTGCTGTAACAGTAGACTAGTAGCAGCAGCTGCAGTAGCAGCAGCGGCACCAGTAGTAACTACAACAGCAGTAGCAGCTACCCTGCAGCTGCCACAGTAGCGGCTCCAGCAACGGCCGCTGCTGACGTCAGGAGTCCTCAACTGACGTCATTACTGACGTCATCAACATAAGAAAAAAGGTGAAAAACACTTCTACAGCAGCAATCCTACATGTACAAAGTAGTAGCTACTGACATGAGCCGTTCTAGGCTGACATCACTGCTAACATCAGTAACACACAAAAGAAAAAAAGGGGGCAATACAACCCACCATGGCTAAGAGCCCCAGTGGGGAGGGGTCCTCCTCTGTTGGGGGGATCCCCAGCCCCCCTTTCTTGCAGCAGCTGCAGCACTTGCAGCAGCAGTAGCAGCAACAACAGCAATAGCCGCAGCAGTAATATTAGTAGCAGCAGCAGCTGTAACAGTAGCAGTTGCAGCAGCAACAACAGTCTATAGGCTTCATCATCGGCGCCTCTGACCCCCTGGCCACCATTCAGCAATAGCTTGCCACACTGATGCAACAACTTGCAGCACTGCAGCCGTTGGCATCATAGACTCACACCAGTGCCCTGCCGCCTTTCCTTCCCCCTGGGCACGCCAGCCCCACTGTGTCTACTGCCACGCATTACTTGGTGTAGTAGCAGACTCAACGCCAGCTGAAGACAGTGACTTTAGTCCTTGGCCCCACTCTGGGTGCCGGCCGTAGGCCAAAGGACTTTGAGAACCTGCCCCATCGCTTCAGATCGGCGAATAGTTCTGGAGCTGGGAACTCAGTTTCCGCATTTGGACATAGGGTGAGGGCTTGTGGGCGTACTACACCCTTCCGTATGATTCTACCCAGTCCGACCAGCTGTATGACGCTGGTCGCGTCGTGCGTGCTCTCGTTCCAGTCGCTCCTCCGGCTTCACGCCTAGCCTAGAACCCTTCCTCGGCGACTTCACTGCCAGCGGGACCCCAGACCTTACGGCCGCATGGCACATCCTCACCCGTCCCCATCACCTATCCAGCGAGGTTGAGACTAGCCGCCTTCTGCAGGAGTTCAACTCCCTGCACATGGGGGAGCCCGAGACGGTCACCTCCTACTGGCAGCGGGCTGAGGACATCCTCCGTCGCCTAGGTACCTCTGTTCCACCCCCTCTGGCCGCGCTCCTTACCACCAAGCGCGGTACCACCGATACGTACGCCGATGTCTTTGTTCACTACTACCAGGACGTCCTTTCCACCATGGCTGCCCAGGGCACTCTTATGCGCTGGACATTCGAGCTCTTCCTTAGGATTGAGGAAGCTCATCTAGAGTCTTGCATCCAGCACACAGAGGACCTCGCTTCCCTTGTAGTCGCCTCCGTGGCCGTCACTTCCCCCTGCAGTTGCTACATCTACTAGCTCCTCGTCGGCGATGAAGATGAAGCGCAAGGGAAAGAAGGGCAAGGGCCATCAAAAACAATAGCAACAGCAGCCAACTGGGTCTAGTGGTGGTGGCTCGGACTACCACAACTGTGGCCAGCCAGGGCACGGGTGGTACACTTGCCCGTTACCGACAGACGAGGCGTGCGTCATCGCCACCATGTGTCGTCAGCGTGAACGCCATCTTGCCTCTTCCGCCGTATCTGTCGCCAGCCTTGATGCCTCGACCCCGTCTAGCAGTTCCACTCCTCCGACAACCACACCGTTCCCACCGACGCCAGCTCTACAGCAGCATCATCCGGAGCCGTCGTCGCCTCCATCCCCATCACCAATACAGTCCTTCTCCTATCCGGGCTCCGACGCTTTCACTCCGCACTCCGTCTACACTCTCGGACCGTCCACCCGTGAGCGTCAGTTGGAGCAGTTCATCGTGCTCTAGCTCGGCCTGCCTAGTCCTCCCCACCATAGAAGCGCGAGTTGTGTCATCTCCTATTCGTCTACTCTTCCCTGCATGACTGAGACTGAGTTGCGGTCGTGTCCTATCCCCTCGTCCGTCTTGTCGTCTCCAGTAGCCTCCTCTACCCCTTCCCATCATGACATCGCCTGGCTTGATGATTGGCAGTCTCCGTGTGTGCCGCCCTCCACCACGTCCGCGTCTCTTGCTTACTGCCATGTGACTGCTAGCGATCTGGCGACTTCTGTCCAGGACCCTGCCGAGACTTGGATCATCGACTCTGGGGCCACGTATCACATGACGACCTCTCACAAGGCCATCAGTGTGCTTGGTCCTGTTGGCGATGTGTCCGGCATCTGGACAGTCTCCGGACACGTGTCACCTGTCTATGGGGTCGGCGTTGTTCATTTTTGTGGTCCTGTCGGGGATGTCTTCGTGACCGATGTCCTCTTCATCCCCGGTCTTGAGCTCAACCTCCTGTCCGTTAGTGCCCTTGACTGCATGAGCATGGACGTTCTGCTCTTGCGTGGTGTTGGCACTGTGTCGTTTCGTCCGTCCGGTCTTGTCGTTCTGGACGCCACTGCCTGTAGCAATCTGTGGCACGTGCCTCGTCTGTCTTCCTCTCCTTGCATCCCCTCTCCGTCAGCCGCCATAGGCCATGTGTTTGTCACCACCACACTTTCTCCATAGCATACACGTCTCTTCCACCGCCACCTCTGCCACGTCCACTCCGCTGCTGTAGATTGTATGCTCCACACCCAGCCGGCCAAAGGCCTTGACCCGGACACTTTCCCTCTGCTGTGCCCCACTGAGTGTATTGATTGCGCTCAGGGCAAGATGCACCGGTCCACATACCCTCAGTCCTTCTCTCGTGCATCTGCCCCTCTAGACCTGGTCCATTCCAATGTCATGGGTCCTCTCCCTACCGATTCCGTCGGAGAGCATTGAGGCTATGTCTTCACCCTCACTGACGACTTCTGTCGCTACCACTGGGTCTTCTGCCTTCGGCAGAAGAGCGATGTTGCTCCCGCCATTCAGGACTGGTTTGTCCTTTGGAGCGCGAGTGTGGTCGATATCTTTGCCACTTTCGCTCTGATCGCGGTGGTGAGTGCATGGGCGAGACCACGACTTTTCTTGCCTCCTGCGGTATCCTCCACGAGACGTCAGCGCCCTACACGCCCGCTTAGAATGTTGTCTCCGAGCGGTGAAACCGTACCATGGCCGACGCTGTTCGCACCATATGGGTTGAGTCTTGCCTCTCCAATGGATTCTACTTTGAAGCCATGGCCTACATGATGTGGGTGTGGAACCGGATGCCCCACGGACCCCTTCCCCGCCAGTCCACGCCGTACCAGCACTGGTGCTGTCAGCGAGCTGACCTCAGCCCGGCTCGCGTCTGGGAGTGCGTGGCCATTGTGTGGCTACCCGCCTCGCAGCAGGGTGGCAAGCTCGCCCCCCGCGGGCATCCTTGCACCTTTCTCGGTGTCTCTCGTCAGTCCAAGGCCTGGCGCTTCTGGGATCCCTCCCGACACTGCATCGTCGAGTCCCCCGCTGCCCACTTCTTTGAGGAGCTGTTTTCCCGTGATCTCGTCCGCTCCGGCTCGTCTATGTCCCTCTTGTCACGTGGGGGAATGGTGAGTCCGTCCTCCATCCTACCGCTTCTGGGTGGCACATCACTTGGTCCCTCAGAGCCGGTAGCCACTGTCGCATCCGCTGGCCCCTCCGGGCCGGTAGCCCCAGTCGTGCCTGCTGGTCCCTCCAAGCCGGTAGCCCGAGTCGCGTCCGCTGGCCCCTCCGGGCGGGCAGCCCCAATCGCGCCCGCTGGCCCCTCCAGGCCGGCAGCCCCAGTCGCGCCCGCTGGTGTGAACCGAGGGGCGCCCGACGTGACAGTCACACGCCGAGCCCTTGGGATAAACCTCCCAACCCTCAACCCCTTGGTGTGTGGGCCAACCCTTGAGATGTTGCACGACCCTCTCCTAGCAGCAAGACCGTTGCTAGTGACCGAGGTTCCCGCTGTGTGACTCTCCCGGTGGCGTTTGCACCAAGGTGCGCTACGGAAGACTTGTAGGATCGAATAGACGTGTGCAAGGCGATGCTTGGAGAACAAGGAGATTTGGGCAAGGAATGAATCCTTAGACTTGATAGATCAGTACAATGTAATGTGCAGAATCTCTGGGTAAGATTGGCATGCCTAGAACAACCCCCTAGGCTTCCTTATGTACCAGCCCCTATGAGCCAGCCGAAAGCTACTCAGCGCCCCGAAGTCCTCTATCAAGGCGCACTCATGCTAATAACACATTTATCATGTAGTACGTGCCACGAACTTTTGAACGCACCAAAGAACGCCTCAATCCGTGAAGAAACGGCTAAGTTATGGCCGTTTGAGTGCTCTATGTGTGACGGCCGTTGGCAGCACCGTCAGCGGGGGTCACGGCGGCACGAAGCGCCCTTGCTTGCGAATGCAGCTCCAGCCGCCATCCCAAAGCACCCATGGACTCCAACAAACCTTGCCTCATTGGCTAAGCGTCCATCCAGGGGCGCTTCGGCTGCAGTGGGCGAGAAAGTCGCTCCACCATGCTCGGGGTCGAACCGGTAACGTCTCCTGTTTTCTGGAGGTGCGCCTCCCACCTTTGCACGGTCGTATCTTTCTCGTCCCTGCACCGAATGACCTGGTTCTTGGGTCTATTTTGCACGGTTACTAACATAGAATACAATAGGAGAATGAAAACATGCATCTAACCTCAACATGATGACGTAATCACCACCTCGACCGGCGGCTCCCATAACAGCTGGTCCCTCCAGGCCGGAAGTCCCAATCGCGCCCGCTGGCCCCTTCGGGCCGGCAACCCTAGTCGTGCCCGCTCGCCCCTCTAGGCCGGCAGCCCCAGTCGCGCCCGCAGGCCCCTCCAGGCCGGCAGCCCCAGTTGCACCCGCTTGCCCCTCCGGGTTGGCAGCCCAAGTCGCGCCTGCTGGCCCCTCTAGGCCGGCAGCCCCAGTCGCATCCGCTGGCCCCTCCGGGTTGGCAGCTCCGCCTGCGTCCGCTGGTCCCTCTACGCCAGCAGCCCCATTGCACTCGGTGCCATCTCCTGCTCTACCATGCTACACGCGTGGCCTAGGCGGTAGCCTCTAACCCAGGCCATCAGTGAGCGCCCAGACCGTCGTATCGTGCCCTGTGGTGCCTCGGCCCCCTGTCGCTCCACGTGTCTCTTCCACTCCTACGATCGTGAGTGGGGACCCTGGCACCAAGGCCCTTGGCCTAACCACTTCAGCCATCATTGCAGACCTCCACCCAGGCTCTGTACTAGGCTATGTCATGCTCCATCAAGAGCATCGACATGCTGTCATGGCTGCACTCGCGTGCATCCCACCTTGAGCTCGAGATGCACACGTTCTCGTAGTCAGCTCCACAGCATGCCCAGAGGACCCAACCATCCTACGCGAGGCTTGAGCCTTTCCTGAGGCTGCACACTGGGATGCTTCGTGCGTCGAAGAGCTCGCTGCTATCCGACAGCACTACGTGTATGACCTGATCGATCTCCCTCCAGTTCGGAAGGCCATCGGTGCCTAGTGGGTCTTCCGGCGCAAATGGATGTCGGATGGGTCCCTGGACAAGTACAAGGCCCGCTTCACAGCCAAGGGGTTTGCTCAGGTCCCTGGGGTTGATTACAACCAAATGTTTGCCCCAGGTTGGTCGGCTCTCCACTAGCCAAGCGCTCTTCAGCCTGGTTGCCCAATATGGGTGGGAGCTGCATCAGATGGACGTGAGCAACACTTTCCTCCATGGCTCGTTGTAGGGTGAGGAGCTCTACATGGTGTAACCCCCAGGCTTTGACGACGACACTGGGAGAGATTGGCGACTGCGGAAGGCCCTCTATGGTCTGAAGGAGTCGACTCGGTGCTGGAACCAGGAGATCAGCAGCACGCTCCTCCGTGGCGGCCTCCTACGTAGCACCGCTGACCCCGCACTGTTCGTCAACCCGCGAGGCAAAACCTTCACCGCTGTACTGGTCTACGTCAACGATCTCCTCATTGCGTCGCCAGACATGACTGCCATCCAACGTGTCAAGGACCTGTTGCACACCGCCTACCAGATGAAGGATCTTTGCCCGAGTCTTCCTGGGCATGGAGCTCAAGCATGATCGCTCCCAGGGCATGATGCACGTCCATCAGGCTGCCTATGTACAGACTCTGTCCACTCGCTTCGCCGAGGACCTGCCCCTCGTGCAGAGCACATCTTCATCCATGTTACCTGATGGCCAGGTGAAGCTGAAGAATCTTGACCCAGCCATTATGGGGGATCCAGTTGACGTGACCACGTATCTGCAAGTCATTGGGTCACTGATGTTCCTTGCGACGATGTTGTGTGCAGACATCGCGTTTACCGTCAACCTCCTGGCTCAGTTCTCTCAGGAGCCGCATCACCTCCACTTTGAGGTTGCAATCCGAGTACTACGCTATGTCGTCTCGACTCCTCGGCGAGGTCTCATATTCCGTCGCGAGCAGTCTGTTGTCGCGATAGGCTACACTAACAGTGACTGGGCCGGCAGTCCGGGCGGTAAGACTCGCACAAGCTGGATCTTTCTAATTGGCGTCACGGTTGTGCCTTGGCGTAGTGGCAAGCTAGAGTGCATTGCACATAGCAGTGGTGAGGCTGAGCACATAGCCCTTGGTTCATGTGCTTGTTAGAGCGTGTGGCTACGTTTTTTTTTGTCCGAGTTGCGTCAGTTGTTCGCATCCATCACGTTGCATTGTGTCAATGAGAGTGCCATGGCCATCGCCGACAATGAAGGCATGCATCACACACGCACAAAACACATCAATGTTGAGTATCACTATGCACGTTCGTTGTTGCATGACGGCAGCATAAGAATTATGTGGGTTGAGACAGCACGGCAGCTGGATGACTTCTTGACCAAGGCACTCAAGCGCGACTCGTTCAAAAAGGCTATGAGTTCAGTTGGCATGCGTCCGTGAGTCAAACTCTTTGTTCTGGCTTGCGTCTTTATGTGCCCTGGGGGAGTCTGTCTGTTGAATTTGTCTTTGCCCATCCATGTGCACTGCGCCTGTGAGTCGTGGGGGAGTGTTGGTTTTTTCGCATCCCTCATTGTGCTTTGTTGTGTCCTCCTGGCTTGTGTACATCGGCATGCAGATGACTGACAATGAGACTCGACGCTGCTCGAGTGTCGTCAAGTGGAGCCGACGCACGCTGAGGCCTACACACAGGTCGTTGGAGCCTCCTCCCTGTGGCAACGTGCTCAGCTCCATCGGCAGGTCTCCTCGGCGTTCGGGCCGCTGGCAGTCACTGCCACCGCAGATGCTGTCTGCATGCGTCCAGCACTGGGTATGGCTGTGCCATTGCGTCTGCAGCGTCATGCTCTGCCTAGGGTCCATGTCTCATGTTGCGTGGCATTGTTTGGCATCATGGACCATTGTAGGCACTCCCTGGATTTGGGCAGCCATAATTCTTTGCTGCAATTTTTCTAGCTGTTTCTGACCGCACGACTGCGTTCATAGCGTCTGTACTATGGTATGGTCCAGTTTTCAGGCAAAGCGGACGACGCCCGGGTTTTGGGCTGTCGGCCGTCTGGCAGGACTTATCGAGAAAACCCTGCCTGCCAGAAAATAGGTCTAGGTCTATTTTCTGATTGGCTGGTTAGCTGAGTAACAAGCTCTACAGAGCTGGGTGGGAGCTAGAACTTTGAGGGGTCGCCTATTGTTGCTCATTCTTCATTCCTAATCTGTTACTTCCAGTTTTTCGCTGCTTTCTGATGCTAACAGTGGTGCGCGCATTTCTGAGTAACAAATCCAGAGCACTCAGACTTCAACTCTAGAGCAACAGACTGAGGGGGAAACAGACTAAGCAACGAGCGTGAAATCCCGCACACTGCATCAACACCTCCACTGTCCTAACCTGCGCTCTAGCATAGTTTTGAATTTTGGACTGAAAGCCTGACAATGTGACACTTGTAGTATGACACACACACACACACATACACACACACACACACACACACACACACACACACACATACACACACACACACACACACACACACACA
>SZWC01000091.1:410689-424931 GCA_023375785.1 Penium margaritaceum
CACACACACACACACACACACACACACACACACACATACACACATACCTACATAACAAGTACATGGTAGTCTCAAGGTGCTAGGTCTCCTCGTCACATCGCTAGAACCCACCTGGTATGGGTCTTGACCATCACCACCTCGACCCATGTCAACCATAGAGCAGTAGTGCCTCCATGTACTCTGCACAGGGAGGCGTCGGGCAAAATTACACACGCCAATACTCCCCTTCTGTGGCAGAGCCCGACAGCATGAGCAAAGCTGATGGCTGTGCACCACATACCCCCTGAGGAGGGAGCACGTCTCCTCCATGGCCACATACACTTTTATAGTAACCGCAAGAGTGAGAATGATGCTGATGGGACATATGCGCACTTAGCCTCACCTCTCAGCTTAGTCAATACTATCGTAGCTGTCACTACTGACGGCACCTACTATTAAGACTGGTGCAGCGCCGAGGGCCTCCTCCAACTACATCACTTGTTGTATGCCTTCTAGCTATTGAGTTGTACATCGTCACGTGGACTCTGTAATGTCAAGACGCATGTACACCTCGTCAAGTTGTGCTACGGCTGCCGACCGACTGACTGCATCTACGGCATGCATGCGTTCAGTCGCAAAACGAATTTGATAAGTAACCTCAGTCACGTGCGCGTCGGCACGAGCCACAGCCTCCTGCAGCCTCGTCCCCTCATCGCGCAGGTCAGCCGTCGAATCATCTGTCGCCTGGCCGCCAGCTGCTGGCAGGGCGTTGACACCAGACAACGTGTCAGCATCTGTAGCATCTGCATCTATAGGAGGTGCCTCTATAGCAGCACCTCCTATAGATGCAGGTGTTGACACACCTAACACTCGGCTGTCGATTTCTTGCCGGATGTCGGCATCTTTCAATGAATCTGCCTCTGTGGCATTGTCGCCATCATTGCGAGCCCGTACAACATCATAGGACTCCTCCCAACCCCTCGTACGTAGCCAATCGTCCACCTGCAGTTGAACGTCTACCCGTCCCCGACGAGCATCTTGTACAGAGCACTCAGCTGCCTCGAGATGCGTGTGCACATCTTCCAGGTACTCCTCGTCAGCACATCGTGCTGGAACATCCGCAATGTAACAACGGCCACTGGCCTCCCGGAGCTCGGCCATGAGTCCCTGCACGTGTGCCTTCGCTCGAGCCATGACTGCCTCCTGCTTGTCGACCGCGAGCGCTGGCGCTCGAGTACGGGAACTACAGCTCGAACATTTGTAACTGTGTCGTTGGCTAGAACCGCCATGGTGTCATCAATGCCGGTCAGGGTAGCCACGAGTCGAAGGTCCGCAGCTTGCTTTGTATCCTCTGTAGTACCTACACCTGTAGGGGTGACTACTGCGGGCTCATGAGATGCCGCAGACACCATTGCCACTCGGTTGTCAAAAGTGTGGACCACGGTAATGGCTGCTCGAGCACGGGCTGCCATTGCTGGGACATCCACTGCTATCGCCTTCTCCACCTATCTGCGCAAGTCCGACCACCTCCATAGTGCACCATGCAATGTCCACTTAGTAGCTTCAAGGCGCATGTGCAGATCCTCGATATCTACTATCGTTGCACAATGACCCGTGGCGGCTGCGGTGCTCCAATGTGTGCTTGCTACACGTAGCTCAAGCGTGAGGTCATGCAGGTGCCTATCCGCACATACCACTACTTCCTCCTGGTCTTGAAGCATAGAGTGTAGATCCTCCAGCACAAGGGCCTACTCGGCTATTGGTGTATAAACTATTGCTTGAGCTCTGTCCCCCATAACTGTTGCACCTCTATAAACAGCTATGGCCGTGGCACCGGCCATAGTGGATGTGCTGGTAACCTCGACGTCTCCTACCCCTCTGGGTGCAACTCTTGACTATGTATCTACAATGGCTGATGCTCTGCGTGAGGGAGCGTCTATCCCTATGGAGGCTGTACTGGCTACAGCAAGGGTGATGATCATCGTGGTATCTGCACCAACGTCCAGTATCGGCATCCCATCTGTAGCAGCAACTGCTACTACTACTACTCTCACGAAGTCGGTGGTCCCCAACACGTCCACTACCCAGATGTCTGCTCCAGATGTGTAGACTGACACTACCTCTACTACTACTTCTCCATCCACTACTACTGCCACATCTACCTCTGTGGTCGTGGTCTGTGCTAGGTCAATTGCAGTCGCCATCTCCATCTCCATCTCCATCTTTACGTCTGCCTCCCAACTCCACGTTAGACCAATCGTCTGCCTCTGACTCCGCGTCGGACCACTCCTCGGGTGACTCATCCTCACTGAGAGTGCCCTGTCGTGTAGCATCATCCGTTGCATCCCTCCTACACTCTCTGGTGGTCATTGGTGGACACTCCATCCCTCCCTAGACCAACACACTGGTAGAAGCTGAGTAGGGATACCGCACCAACCTTACGACCGGGGATGAGGGAGTCACCTCCACAGTAACATCTAGCATTATTGCTGCTTCTGCTGCTTGCAAGGCACGTCTAGCCAAACGTGTCGTCCGTTGTCTCACATTCTGAGTGCGAGCGAGAGGAGCGTGAGCTCAAGGCACTATCATAGAAGCGAAGGGGTCAGATGTCGGGATGATTTTGATTGAATCCGGAACAGAGTGGAGGATGTCAGATGTAGAGCTAAGGTCGGGAGGCGTGGAACCATCAGGTGATGCCACTGACGGAGATGAGGATGGCGAAGAGGAGCATGGGGGTGTCTAGAATAGCATGGTGGCAATGGTTGGCTCCGAGACCACATGGTTTGAGAGTTGTTGAACCATGTGCTTTAGACCCTGGAGCTTGGAGTATAACACCGTCATAGCTCTATTGAGAGGTGCCACAGTATCGGCCGACAACGTCTCTGAGTCGGATGGTGAAGAAGGACGGAATTGTATCCACGGCGATTGCCTCCCAACAGGGCACTTGCGACACTGGCGCCAGCCATGGTGCTGATCGCCACAGTATTAGCAAGCAAAGTTGTTAGATGCATGAGGCGTGTGCCACGGCTGCAAATGCCACTTTCGATGCGGTGCCTACCATGCATGCAGTGTCGGTGCCAACCACGACACCAATTGCACTCCTTGTCATGCCAATATGCTCATCTCCATAGCTTGGCGTGGGTGAGTACACACAGCACTTGCTCCCGCTGGCAAAAGGTCAAAGGGGTAGATGGACGATCCAAGCACAGTCTCTCAGACCTGCTGTGATGTCGTCACGAGGACAGCCACCATCACACTGGTGGTGCGATGTTGTGCAACAGCTACAAGATTGCTATGCTACTATCATGCGGCTAACGCAATGTATGACCTCATGTCGTCTTTGGTGCTGCTGCTGCTTTCATTGTTGCCTACGAACACCTTCAATGCCGGTGGCGGTGGTCCCCGCCACACTTCCTGTGGCTGGTAACGCTACTGGTGGTGCCTCTGAGTCTACTGTTCCTGCACTGTTTGCCATCACCAACCGACAATTGTGACCCCCGGCCACCTCTTTGTTGTTGTTGTGATTGATGTTGAGCGCCAACAGCTGTGGCCTCAAGCCACCTTTTTTGCTCTTGCGCTTCCCATTTCTTATCATGGATCACTTCGGTAGCAGTGGGGTACCCCCACCCGATGTTTTTCTCGAGTGCCCCACTTGTGGACCCGCCTTGTCCTTTTTTTTGGTATCAGGCTTGACCCTCGCCACGAGCGAGTCGTCCAGCACGCTCGCTCAGCGAGCTCGCCGATCGGCGAGCTCGTCCATTGTTGAGCTCCTCGAAGGCCCTCCACAACCCTTACGACCCGTCAAAGCAGGAAGTTGTATGGCAACTTCGTATTACTGTAACTACGACGAGACAAGCTGTAGCTGCTCTCGCGGCTGTTGCGCCTACTCCTACATGTGGTGCTGCTGCCAATGCTGCAGCGCACGTGACAAAGCGCTATTGCAGTTGCTGCTACTGCACACTACTGCTGCTGCTTGCTGCTATTGCTACGGAGTCTGTTGCTACTGCCTGCTACTCCTATTACGTGCACTATTGGTGCTATAATTGTGGAGCGTGCGTGTAGCAGCTCGCCGCCACTCCTGCTGCTGCTGTCGCGACTACCGCCCGCTGCAGCTGCTAATACAGCTCTTGGCTACTACTCGCCGCCGCTACAGTTTTAGCTTCAAGCAACCATTGTTGTTGCTGCGACTGCTGCTGAGGCCGCTGCCCTCCACCGCTGCTGCTTCTGCTACTCGCCACTACCGCTGTTCATGCAGCTGCTAGTGTGACTAGTGGCTTCGGCCGATGGTGCTGTAGCTGCTCGTCGTCACCACACCTGTTGCTATGGTTTCTGGTGTGGCTGCTGCCCTTTGTCGCTGCTGTTGAAGCTCTTCCTTCTACCTTTGCTGCTATGTCTATAGCTCGTAGCCGTTGTACCTGTAGGTGCTTCCCGTCGTTGCTGCTTCTATGGCTGCTGTTGCTGGTGTTGCTTGTGGCTGCCGCCGTTGCCTCCTCCGCCTCCACCACTTCGCTGCAACGTTGTCATGGTGGGGCCTTCCAGGATGTGTTGCTACTGCTATGGGTGGCTGCCGCTGCTGCCACTCATTGTTGCTAATGCTGCGTCTCTGCTACACACCACAATGAGATATGGCTCGCTTGCTCAGATACCAAAATGAGATTACCAGGAGGCTTCCTAGCAGGCTTGCCATTGACTAGGCGTCAGCGCTCCGTCAACTCGCGGCGTCAACACAGGTCGGACGTGAAGCGACAAGGATTTGGCTAGGCGGCACAAACAGAGTTTCAAATGTTCTTCCATAAATAAACACATGCAGAGAGGGTTACAACAATGAGAAATAGCCAACTAAATAGCTGTGAGGCATGGTGTGTTGCCAGGGGCGCATTTGTTTGTGCGCCAAGCGCAACTCGCACAAAACTATGCAAACTGCCAGAACGGCCCAACTGAGGCTAAAATACTCACCTGGTCATAACTTCTTGCACAGGCATTAGAATGATGCGTTGTTTGAACCAGAACAACTAGCACGATGAGCCAAACATGTCCGTAATGTGCAAGGCAAGTCTCCTCGTGACCCCGGAACATGTCTCCGACTGCTCGGGTCTCAACCGACGAACAAGTTACACAACTAAGCGTTGATAAACACATCACGAGCACACACTGGTTCAAGGCTCTCGGTCTCCATGTCGCACCGGTACGGCCCACCAGATGCGCGGGTCTGGACCAGAGCCACCTCAGGTCTCCTCCTGACCCCGGAACATGTCTCCGGGTGCAAGGGTCTTGACCAACGAGACACCTCTAGCAGCTACACACCCACAAACCTGGATGCCGGAACGCAACGAGTGCATCACGTCGCCAATGTCGTACGTGATGATGCAATCTTGGGATCTTTAAAAGACCTGTGGTGCCGAAATTGTTGTGTGGAGCAGTGTCGGCTCAAAGCCCGTACAACAACAATAGTTTGTGTCCTCGTCCACTTGAAAGGGAGGAGGGAAAGGGACATCCATGCCGGGGACGTTTTCTTCGAGGTCTTGGTAGTTCTTGAGTCTGCTGAAATGGGACACCGGATGAACTTGCATAGTGTCGGGGAGTTTGAGTCACGCAACCACGGGGATTTGCATGCACTTGAAATCAAACAGTCTCAACCATCAGGGTTGAGCTTCGAACAGTCAGCACTGCGGGATTTTATGTTGGTTGAGCTGAGAAGGACTCTGTCACCAGTGGCGAACACGTCATTGCTACGATGTTAGCTAGCTGTTGGTTTCATCGCTGCTTGTGTCTTTGCGAGGATTTATCGTATTTCCTCCCAAATGGTGAAGTCTCAGCATTGGACGTCAACCGCGGGAATGTTTCTTGGACTGTGTAGTCCGGCTGGTGTGGCGGGAAGTTTGCCATACACCACTGCAAACGGAGTTTTACCCATTACGGTAGAAGTTGCCGAATTATATGTGATTTCGGCGGTGCGGAGTTTTTGTGCCCAATCCGTCCCATGAGTTTTGCATAGCGTTCAGAGAAGTTGTTCGCGAGTCTGATTGGTCCGCTCAGTTTGACCGTCAGTCTGAGAATGAAACACCGTTGAAAGTTGAATTCTGCTGCTGTATCAAGTCATCGGTTCGCGCCAAAAACGACTGGTGAATCAACCGTCTATATCCCTCGTGATGGTTCTCGGTACATCGTGTAGCCATACGATGTTGTTTAGAAAGAGTCGTGATATTCCCTCGGCGGTGATGGTGGTTGTTGTAGGAATGAAGTGGGACATTTTGGAAAACCTGTCGACTACCGCGAGGATTGTGTCATATCCCTTGGGTGTGACTGGTAATCCTGTGACTAAGTCCATGGAGATATGAGCCCACGGTTCTGTCAAAATAGAGAGCGGTTGCAGAAGTCCGGGTGGCCATGTGTGACGGGATTCCGGTCCCTGACATGTGTCGCAGGATTTGCAAACGTTGGCCTCGTCAGATTGCATCTTGTCCCATCAATAATGTTTTGCCAGCTTCTTTAGCATCTTGTCCTCTCCGAAGCTTCCACCTGAACCTGTGTCCTGGCATTCTTCAAGCAGCATACGACAAAGTTCGTCGCTCAGGGGAACGATCACCTAGCGAGTGAATCGTTGTCGCGAAGAGGGTGTGTCGTACCAAAATTTTTTCCTTGTCGTATCCACCGTGCTGGTCGTGGCTTCGTGTGAACAGCCGATCAAGATACGGATCTCGCTGTAGTTGTAGCGTTGCAACCTCAGCCATTAAATCTGGTCGGCAGCTGAGTGATTTCTCCTGGCCGGTACTCAATATCGTAGTCAAACCCGGATTCAGGGAACTCCATCCATCGGAATTGATGTCGACTAAGGTTTGGCTGCGTCTTCAGATACTTCAATGCATGGTGGTCAATGCGCACGATGCATTGGCGGTACTCCAGGTAACACCGCCATGTCTTGAATGGATGTACGACCGCCAACATTTCTTTCTCGTGTACGGCGTAGTTGAGTTCGGGTCCTTGCATTTTTTTAGATATGTATGCGACCGGTTGCTCGCTATTGCCATGTTCTTGCAGGAGGACAGCGCCGATGGCTTGGTCTGAAGCATCTATAGTCATGACGTAGTCGACCATTAGATCGGCTAATCATAGGGCTAAAATCGAGGTCAGAGCGTTCCGCAAAGCAGTGAAGGCTTCTTGTTTGTTGTCTCCCCACCGCCACTCATTTTATTTTTGAGTGAGGTCGGACAGAAGCGCTGAAACTTAGGCGTAATCCCGTACGTAACACTGGTATTCATTGCAAAAGTTGAGGAAACCTTGAACGTCTCGAACGTTGGTCGGCGTTGGCCAATCAGCGAGTGCTGCCACTTTTTTTGGATCCATGGTGATCCGTCCACCGTTGATGTAACCCAAAAACTCGATCGAACGGCGACCAAAGTCGCACTTCGAGAGTTTTCCAAAAAAATTCTCTCTTTGCAAACTATTGAGAACTTTTCAAAGATTTCCATTGTACTCCTCCGGGTGCGACTGTATACCACAATGTCATCGAGGTACACCAGGATACAATCATTGAGGTACGGGTGGATGATGTTGTACATTCCCGCCATGAACATCACCGGGGTATTTGTAAGTCCGAATGGCATTACCGTGGACTCGAAATGCCCGTAGCGAGTTCGGAATGCCCTCTTCATGATGTCCATGTCTGCCACCTGTATCTGGTGATAACGGCTGTGCAAGTCGTTTTTGGTAAAAATTTGGGCCCCTTGCAGTTCGTCAAAAAGCTCATCAGCTCGGGGAAGAGGGTAGCAATTCTTGATGGTAGCGTCGTTCAACGCCCGAAAGTCCATGCACATCCGCATTTCACCAGATTTCTTTTTTGCGAACAGTACGCATGTGGCGTATGGTAACGTGGATGAGCGGATGTACCCTTGACCGAGCATCTCGTCGAGCCGCTTCTTCAACTCGATCAGTTCGTGAACGCTCATCCGATAGGCCCCTCGAACTGTGGGTCGGCTGCCCGGCTCAGGTCAATGCGATGGTCGATGTCTCGTTTAGGAGATGGGGTTCTCAGCAATTCGTCGGGGAAGACCTTTGTAAACTCTTGGAAGAGTGGTACGAACTCTTCGGGTACATCGCGAACTTTGTTGATGTTGATGAGGCTAATGAGGCTGATGAGTCAGTTGTTGCTACTTCTGCTTCTTCCATGGGCTGGAGGTATACGAACGAGCCACGCACGAGCTCCTGTTCGTATATAGTATTTGGCCACGTTGAGCGGTATGGGTTGTGTGAGTTGTCGCTTTTTGGCTACCGCGACTTCCTCTGCTGCTTCCATCTCTGCCGTCATCTTCAGTCCCACACACGAAAATTTGCCACTTGGCGTCGTTGATCTCCACGTAGACGTTGTCGCTATTCCATTCGACATACAGATTGTGCCACTGGACAAGACCTCCAGACCATTACATCCCGTAGATCTCTGACCTGTAGTCGTACTGGTTCTCGAAGTCTCCATATTTGTAATCTCTCGTCGACAGTTTTTCCTTCAAACATCCCGGGTTCGATCTGCAAACCCATCTTACGAACCATTTCATTGCTTACGAAGTAGTGTGAAGCTCCTCCATCCAATAGTGCTGGTACTGTTCTGTGACTCTTGCATCCTTGAGGCTGAACTTTTAGCAATATCGCTGGTTGGTCATCCTTGTATCCCTCGTCAAACTTTGCGATCTCACAAAACCTCTGCAACAATGTAGACCGTTCAGATGGGCGACCGTTCGGTGTATATCGCTTCACAAGGACAAGAGATGCGCCTTTCATTCCCACCCTTTGCCATTTTCCAACTCATTTTTCTCTGACTTCCCTACCTTTCCGGCCTGTGGCTTGCTCCGATAGTAGCAAGCGATGTGCCCGACTTTTCAGTAATTTTAGCAGGTGCACATATCTATCTGGTCGACAACATCCACTTCCATCGGAGTTGAGGAGTCCGCCAACTAGATTTTTTGTTTCCACAATAATTGTGGTTGGGAGGTCACCAGTCGTAGGATTCTCGGATCCGAGCATTGTAGTCAGCGTTGTCAATCCTTTCTAGTGATGCTGAAGATGGCAATTGCTCGCCGGATATATCTATTGAGGCCATTGTTGTGGTGAAAACAGAGGTTTTGGGGGGTGATGTCTGCTGCAATGATGATCTTGCTGAATCTCCGCATGTACTTTGCCACCCTGGACTGCTCACGGAGACGCTGGAGCTTGTGCCGTGCGTCAGAATTTTTGTTCAGCCGTCCAGATCGTGTGAGCATCGCGCGCGAGAATTCGTTTCAGTCGGTTGGTGGTGTCAGAGCGTCTTGCCATTGTGGGTTGCTCTGCTTGAAGGGTGGAAAGCCTACGGCCGGCGACATGAGACGGTCGTTGTTGGCCGTTGATGATGCATTGCCGGTCTTCTGCTGACGTTGGATGGTCTTTAGATCAGACCACCAACTTAGCGCCATGCAACGCAAATGCACGTCCGTGAGGTCAATCTTTTTTTGTTTGTCGTTGACCCCAGCAGTGGTGAAGTACACCTCCAAACTCGTCAGCCACATCCGAACTTTCGATCCAGCCGTTTACCTCCAGGGGGCGGCTGGTTTACCGCCGTTGGGTCCGTGACTGAATTGGTCGTCAAAGATGTAGGGGTTGATCCAGATGTCGCGCATCCTGTATTGACAGCATTCGCTGCTGCTTCAGGGTTCGCGTGCATAGGCACGTCCTACTCCTATAGCGCCGAAGTCATCGCCAAAGACCCACTGCTGGTTGTCGGTTGCGCTCGCTTGCCTTACGTCGTAGTGAAGTCTGTGAAGTCTTGACGTGCGAGATGCACTGACGGCTTGTGCGAGGCAGCCCTCCAGATGAGTAGAGTAGTCGGATGCCTCTCCAGCACTGATGCGCTCTGATACCAAGTGTTATGCCGAATGGGGTGTAGATGATGAACAGGTAGAAGTTTCGAGGCAGAACAAGATTTAGAATTTGGGACACTTGAGCGATTTATATTTAGTGGTAAGTGTACTTCGATGACGTGTCGAAATGATCGAACATATATATACAAGTCTTGAGTTACTAATGAGACATAGTCAAGGTCGTGGGGTTGATTCACGAGCGACGTGTGCAGAGTCACGTCATGTGTGGTAGGATTTGAGAAGGTGCGCCGAGAAATCGGGGGGCTTCTAGAATCGATGGTGAAGATGCGAGATGTATCTTTGTAAATCCAGATTCGTCTTGGTACATCGAGAAGTCGACCGAAAGGTCGTGATACTTTTGTCGTAGTTTCGCGAGAGTGGTCGAAGTTGTCAGAAGGTTCGAGAAGGTCCACTGAAGGCGAGGGCTGTTGGCCGGTTTTCCATCGACTGTCGGAGTGAATATCAAGGTCTCGCGATCCGGTGGACTGTTTGTGTGATAACAGAAATGCCCACTCGAAAATATTGGGAACTCGTGTACGTATAGTACGTATCCCCCCCCCCCCCCCCCCCCCCCCCCCCCACGCGTCCTAGCCCCAATACCCCGGAAATCAGTTTCAGAAAACTTCTCCGAAGAAATGATGAGACCAATTGCCACCATTCACGGTGACGAAGTAGACAGTGGGGTATGGCGATCACCTACTTTAAAAAGCTACCTCTTAATAATGTGACTGTTGGCCATGAACATCAAATTGATCCGCCGGCAAAGAGCTCCAGCACCGAGCTCCGACCTGACATAAATGTCTCACCTCGTACGCCGCCAAAACGGCAGGGTTCTGAAGGGCGTTCTTTTTTCTGCAACCATAAATGCATAACTTATCTTCAAATCATGTCTTCTCTGGCAGATAACCATAGAAAATGGAGAAGAAAGCAGAAAATTTATGGTAAAGTCTCAGTTCGAGCATCGCCAAGAAACTACTGTACTGAACCATGAACGTGCCGGGTTTTGGAACCCATTTTTTGTGCTTCTTATTTTCATTTAAATCCGGGGCATTTTTGTTTTTTGGGTGTTCACCGAAGGCACTGGGATCATGGGCACTTCTTATTCATTTTTCCCCACTGACCTATCCAGCCGGTGTCAATAATACCGTGCCTCGGTCTTTCGACTCAATGTTCGAAGTTCAAAAAGTAAATTGCGGGCCACCGTCAGATGCGCACTCCTGCGGCAATGAGTGATGCGCCTTGGGTAGCCCGCATCGCAAGAACCGACACCTGTTGACTGCCGAGCGTGGGTGCCAGAGCACAAGTACACAGGTTCCTCCCCACATTTCATCACATCCAGTCACGTTAGCCGAAGACGCTCCTAGACTTCCGCATGAAGAAGCTCACCCCGTTGGAGGTTGCTACTGAGCGGCAGCGGCAGTTTGACCTGCACACAGTCTGCCATCCCACTCCATGCAAGCTGTCGCCTCGGCGTCGTCCGGGCCGCCCTCCCAAGAAGACACCGTCCATGGTCCTTGCACCCATGGAACAGTTACTCGTTCCAGCACTTACGACCGTCACCTCGCGTGCTCGGCTACTGCCAACCCAAACTCAAGGCAACGACGTGCCCCCCGACGACAACGAGGCGCAGACGGCAATGAATGCACCCACCAGCGTGGCGAGTACGTCAACCGCTTGGGTGACGGTCATTTGCCACGCATCCAGGGCACCATGGAGGCTGGAGGAACGGTGTATGCTGCTGTGAAGATGATGCGCAAACTCCACCAAGATGCTGGAGTGCAGTGTGTTTATGACCAACTGAACCCCTCAACTGTTCGTGGTTGGTATGAGCCTTCTTCCGTCATCTTGCTTGAAACGTTTCGGCATTTCCTATCGCATGTGGAACACATAAAAATACAAGGAGCCACTGCTAAGCACACGCATGGCCCGCGGGGAAAGCAAAGTTTTTTGGACCGCCATGTTGGGTTTGAAGCTCACAACATCGACACCGTTGCAACCATGAGCCTTGCGGGAACCATCATCAACTCGTCTAGCCTCAGCGGCGTCATCCATGGCCTCACCCCCGAACACCATCCGAAGGATTTGCCGGCCAACGGCGGATCCATGTCATTTTTTTGCGGTTGTATCCGCAAGTTTGTGAGGGAGCGCATGCGATGGTCGTATTGTTGTGGGACAACGGTGGCGCGGAAGCTACCGGCGGCATGGGAGGAGCAAGTGCTGGCCATGCACAAGCGTGTGGCAGCGCTTATGGTCATGAACCTCGTTGACCCCACGTTCGTCGTCAATGGAGATCATATGGGGATCTCCATTGTGCCAACCGGTACGTGCAAACGTTGTCCCACGTTCTTCTTGCAAACTGTCTTTCATTTGCATGCCACACCCGCCTAGACTTGCACTAATGCACTTCGTTCTCGCATGCATGCAGGTGACCGGACTTACGCGCTCTTTGCACGGTTCTAAAGAGGTTGCCATTGCCGCGCTTGATGAAAAACGGCAGATCACTGCGCTTGTGTCATCAAGCATGGCGGGCGAGATGCTTCCCCTACAATTGATCTACGCGGGAAAAATTGAAAGATGTCACCCAGATAACGCGGATGCTCGGCGCGCCGTAGTGTAGCATCACTTCTCCCTCATCCACACGGCGAACCATTGGGAAAATGCCAACACAACTTGCGATTGGATCACTTACGTGCTCCACCTGTAGTACAAGAGGGAATGCTTGAAGCTAGGGAAGGTTGTAAGCATGCAAAAAATCATTTTGCTTGTAGATGCGTGGCGGCCGCACACGTTTGCTGAGCTCAAGGACTTCCTCAAGAACCCCTACTCCTACATTAGACTCCTTTTCTTACTGGCGGGCTGCACCTCCAAGGCACAGTCCGCCGTCATCAGCCTTCAACGTCCGCTAAAGGCTACCATCACGACCTTGTACAATGCGTGGCATGCCGCAGACGTCCAATCAAGCCTTGCCGATGGCAACAACGGCATGGTCGATCTAGGCCTAACAAGGATGCGGAACCTTGGGTTGTCGTGGGTGATGCAAGCATGGTTGAAGCTGAAGGGTAACCCCGCGCTTGTGCGCAATGCATGGGAGCGAAGCAACTTCGACCGTTGTATGGCAGGTTCCTTCAGTGAAGCTGCTACAGAGGAGGCGGTCACGGAAGGGAGCACGCTCTTCCGCGAGAGTGTCGAGCGTGAAGACGAAGATGGCATTGCCCCTTAGTGACGTCACATGTCTTTGAATGCTCACTCTGTAGTGGTGATCCTGTCCCCTCATTTGTTTTTTTAAGTGAAATTGATTTTTTTTCCATTTTTCTCGATTTGTGAATGGGAGAACCCGACTTGTGCTTGAATTATTTTCATGATACCAATGAGCGAAAAGGACAAATCTGCCAATATTTTTACAAGTGATCCACCTAACACATTGACAAAGAAACGCATAGGCGAACTAAAAACAATATTTAAGTTGAATTCATGGTTAAGTGCGGTATAACCAAAGAGTTGCGAATTTCTGAAAAAGTGAACAACCATAATCACATGGGCGTCAAAATGATTTCACATCCGTTCAGTTCATCTCATGAATTCAAAAAAATCAATCATTTTTAACTTCCGTCTTGTCAGGAAGCAGATAGGCTCAAAACCTGGTAAGCTGTCAGCTTTCCCATCACCTTGCACCAGGACAGAGCCAACAATAGGATTATCTGGCCAATTTATCCAGAAAACAATTTCGATGTTAGGTTCAGGAACGAACGCGAGCCCTCTCGGGGCCAGTCGCTCAGCATTTCTGAGCAGCAGTTACTCCAAGTGTGCCAATGCTGCCGACGTCCTCCACAGCTCTTCCCATTGCTGCAGACCCGGGCTGTTCAGGTGTCTCCTCCGTCCGCCCCCCGCCGTCGTCGCCTCTTGCACTGCTTGGGCAATATGGTGTTCAAGGGCAAGCCCCAGTTCGATGAGGCTCCGCCGGAGGACTTCGACCCGGCGCGGCCGTACGCTGACCCCGTGGCCTTGCTCGAGCAGCGGGAGTACCTCGTGCGGGAGAAGATGGTGGCCATTGAGAAGGCCAAGCTGTTGAGGGAGCGGCTGAAGCAGTGCTACTGGAGGGAGGGCGTGAACCATCACCAGAACTGCAAGGAGCTCGTGACCAAGTACCTCGACTCCATCAAGCACGTGGGCTGGGGGAAGGACACTCGCCTGCATGGGCTGTACGCCGCTGACAAGGCCTAGGCGGAGATCGGGGATCTGATTTGCGAAAGGGATCATTGCGCGACAAGGACGCCATGAAAGCTCAGGAGCATGGCAAATGGCTCGTAGAGCTGCAGGGGGGTTGAGTCCCATGGCCCTCCAGACATCCTCTTGTCTCTCACCCTGTGCTCTGAGGAACA
>SZWC01000091.1:448698-487639 GCA_023375785.1 Penium margaritaceum
GCGCGTTGCGCCTCCTCACGTTGGGTGCACTTCTTGTGCATGATCGCGCAGAAGGCCTCCCACGGCATGGGCTGCCACTCGAGGTGCGGCTGCTGCGCAGTCCACTCCTTGACCACGTACTTGAAGAGTTTGTCTTCAAGCCGCGTCGTGGAAAGGTCGCCCCACTGACTGAGTGAAGCCTTATGGACATGTAGAACGTGCTCCATGCGGTTCAGCCAGTCGGTCAGCTTCACGCCCTTCCGGAAGATCTCCACACTGTGGAGGTTCGCATGGGGGGTTCGAGACTCCCCATGCGTTGAAAGGAAACCTGCTGGGCCCCGTTATCGCGCGGCCCAACGGGAGCCCGCGCAAAACTAAAACCCTAAAACCCCCAATGAAATTCAGGGTAGGGTTTGACTAGGGTTTTACCTTACAAAGTGGGGGGGGTGCGTGATGAAAAAAATCAAGAGAACGAGCGTTTCCGCTCGGTTTCAAAATTGGCGTTCTCGCTCGATTGCGATTATCGCGTGGGAGCGAGAATCGCGATCGAGCGAGGGGGGTTGACATGCCCCACCTCGCTTCAGTCGATCAGCGGCGCATGCCGCTGATCGAGCATGGTGAAGCGAGCGGGCAGTCTAGTTGGGTTACATATTAACCTATTACAATCGGTTCGTGGCCAAAAGATGCTTAAAGAAAATCATGATTGGTGGACCGGTCATTTTTCTGATGTATCCACCGATCAGGGTGCAAGAATCAGTCGGACTGTATCCCCCCCTACGTCCGCGGACGCCGAGCTCAGGTCGGCCCAAAAAAATCACGGACATCGACCTAGATGTCCGGACAGACCCCGGATAGTACGGAATGACCAGTCCGACGCCAGGACAAAAGGGTAAGGACTGTACGTTTGGGCCCTCCAGTCCAAAGGCGAGCGGAATTTTATATTATTTTCTTCCCTCTATGTTGCTCCTCCTTGGCCTCGCCCTATCCTGTTTCACGGAACTGTTCGTCATGCTAAACTATTGAGACTCGTGAACCCGGCTTCAAACAGGGTCAAAATGCAATTGAAAGAAAAGAAAATCAATCACCGTCATAGAAAAAGGTAAATAAATTAAATTCTGCCTATAATAATGTCATCTTATTTTTTTATACTGTGAAAATGCCGATTCCCCCCTGTTTCGTCACCCATGACCCTCATCTACCCCTCCGTTGGAGCAAATAGCCTCATTCGCCCCTCCGTCGGAACAAGAAGCCTTATATACCCATGTGTCGAACGACTGAGACCCTGTCCGCCAACAATAAGCCCAATCCGCCCCCCATTTTCACCATGCTTAAACAACCATTCATGTCGCTGCACAGCGACATGAATCGGTCATGCCGTGCAAGAATGCGGCCCTCCATCGCGGACGTCGCAATGGGGGGCCGGGGAGTTTGCCGGCCGACATCCGTAGGTCGGCACTTCGTCAACCGCCGCACCCCTCCCCACCCCCCCCTGCTTCTCGTAGCCCACCTGTCCACCCACCCGCCCGTTGATCGAGGCCCTCGCGATTGAGGGCCGCGATGGAACGGGCGGCCGGTGGGCTGCCGAGAGGCGAGGGGGGTGGGGGGGGACTTCGCCGGGGATTCCGGCCGACGGGCGTCCGCAGGAATCCCCGCTCCATCAATGAAGAGTCGAAAATCCCTTCTCTGTTTTCTTTTACATTTTGTCCAACTTTATACCCTCATTTGACATACAAACTATGGACAAACCCACTCCCTAATCACACCCGGGGTTTTAAGTTTATTTTTGCGCAGGCACATGCTGGGCCCTGCGGTAGCGGGGCCCAGCAGGTTCCCTTTTAACGCATGGGGAGTCTCGCCCCCCCCCCATGCAAAATCCCTACAAACCATTCACGAAAAATGACAAGCCCTTCTGTTAAGGAGTTTGTGATGATCAGGTCAAAAAGGTGACATCAGCATGTCGACGGCGCATCCATGCGACGTCATTTTCACAGTTGCGTCCTTGTCGTAAGGGCGGATGAGGCTTATTGTTCCGACACAGGGGCGGATGGGGCTTATTGTTCCGACGGAGGGGCAGATGGGGCTTATCGCGCCGACGGAGGGGCGGATGGGGCTTATTGTGCAAAACGTGGGGTATATAGTCACTCCGCCCTTTTTTATAACATAAGGAAAAATTCAAAATTCATCCAAATTTGTCAAAGGTCATGTTTTGTTTAGTGAACTTCATAATAGACGTGTGAAACTAGCATTTTCACAATACAAGAACAAATGAATCTCATTTAAATGAATTAATCATCAGATAAAACCATATTCATAAAAAAAGAGAAGATTTGCCTTTTGAGGTTCTTCTTCAATATGTTGGTGAATTGTTATACATAATATTGTACTGTCAAGCGCATTCCTTCAATTTTTTGTTGTGTTTTTTTTTGTGCTTTTACATCCACACAAGCTGGAAAAAATATAGCGTAGATTGATGTAATTTTGGAAGAGTTCGCCCAAAAGTTGGAACGAATGCGGGTGACAGTTTGGCAGTCCATTTACAACCAGTTTTGGTTTCCATGGATGAAGTAACTTCTCATGGCAAACCTTCCATTATGTGGTCCAGATTGCGGGCAATTATTTAGCCTCTCAAGAGATACCAATATGAATACTTTTGCTCGGATACTATGTAACCCTATGCACGCTTTGCGTGCAACACCTGCCTCTTGTTTTTTTGTTTTTTTTTTAACCGCCGGGCAGGGGAGTTCTATTTTTTAAGCACCAGGTAGGGCGTTCCTGCCCCCCTCATGGATTGGGTAGAAGGGCTATTTGGCCCTTTTGTGAGTGTGCGAGGGGGGAGGGGGAGAGGATGCATGTGGTTTGCATGGGAGGTGCTAGACTCCCATGCGTGAAATGAGGAGTTTGCATGTCCGAAAGAAAGAAAAAACGATAGAAGGGTGTTTTCACATGATCACGATGAAGTCATTACCCCCCTTTTTTTTTAACAGGCAAACCCCTCGGACAATGCGGGCTCGGGAGCTGCGCCCACGCCAAACATAGAAAACCGTACATCGTGCCAGTGGTTTGCATGTCAAAAAAGAGGGGGTAATCGGTCCACCACAAGTCTTGCATGGGGGCAAGAATTGCAAGGGAGCATGCCCCTCATCCCTTTGCTCAAACAACACCGCATGCCGTTGATCAAGCATGGTGAACGAGTGGGGGGTCTAGTTTTTAGTTAACCGCCAGGCAGGGGAGTCCTGTTTTTCAAGCACCGGGTAAGACATCGCTAATGTTACGCCCAGTGGGACGTAGTTGGTACACATGGATGAGGTATAGGGTAAAAGACCGTTCAAGGGTTTGGGACAAATGGATAATGTGTATTAAGCAAACAGTGTACTACGATGACAAGTGTCGAGTGAGTCAAGCACATATACACAATGTCGAGAATGAGAACGAGGCATATGCTGTGTCCTCGGTGCCCGACCCGAGCGCACATGGGAGGTATCGTCGTTCGTGGCTGCTTCAAGAAGCTCCATCGAGAACTTTGGGGGCTTCAAGAACATCAAGAGGTGGCTTAATGAGATTCTAGAGCTGTCGATAAGTCGACTGCACAATATCAAGACATCGATATGGTTTTCAACACTTTTGTCGACATTTTTTTTTAAGGTGGAAAAAGTAATCAAGACCTTCTAGAGCAGAACATCGGAGGTTGGGACAGGTCGTCAAAATGCCCGCAGCCGATCGGCATAAAATTCCTGAGGTCTTTGCGCGATGAGCCATGAATATACGAATATAAATGCCCACTCGCTGAGTTTACGGACTCGTGTACATCAAGGACACCAGTGTCCCTCACTCGTGTCTTGCACTTCCCCCCTTTTAGCCACGACGTCCCATTGCGTTAGCAGACATAGGCCGATGACCACAATAGTAGTCGTCGATCAAATGATCGACGTCTAGGAAGTTATCGTAGCCTTCCCAACTGTTGTGCGCGGCGACGTAGCCGTGCCATTTGACCAAATACTCATTCATTTCCCACAGCTTCGATATCCGAGGATATCTTTGATCATGTACTCTGTATCCTCGTCCCCTTGTATAGGAGGGAAAGGTGCGACGTCTCGGCCCTGGAATTTCGTGCTGGGATCATAGAGTGCTTGAGCTTGTTGATGTGGAAAACGGGACGAATCACCCTACGACATGCAAAGTCGAGCGAGGAAAAGAATATGTATTCGCTCAATCTCAAACGGTCCCAACCACCGGGGTTTGAGCTTCACAATGTCTTGTCCTCAGAGTTTGATTTTTTTCTAAATCAAGGAGGATGCAATCGCCAGCGCTTAACACGTCATTGCTGCGATGTTCGTCAACCGCTCGCTTCATGATTCCCGGTGTCCTTGTGAGGGTCTATTGTGTTTCCTCCCAAACGCTTGAGATGTCTCTGGGGCACATATCAATCGACGGAATATTGCTCTCACGCTGTAATGCTACTGGTGTGTCGGGAATTTACCACAAGCCATTTCAAACAAAATGTTACCTGTTGCGGCTGAAGTGGTGGAGTTGAATGCGATTTTGGCAGTCGGCTGTTTGGCTGCCTAATCGGTGCCATGCGGCTCGCACAATGTGCGGAGAATCTCTTCAAGCGTTTGATTGGTCTGTTTTGTTTACTCGTCGGTTTGAGGGTGGAACGTCGTCTGGATCCAAATGTTGTATTACATCATTCATTTGCGCTAGAAATGGCTAGTGAAGCGACTGTCTCTGTCGGTGATGATGTCACGTGGCACGTCGTACAGCCGTACGATCATGTTCAGAAGCAACCGTGATGTTCCTTCTATAGTGACAGTGGTCGTCACTGGTATGAAGTGAAGCATGTTAGAAAACATGTCCACAACGACGAGGATGGTATCATAACCCTCGGGGGGTGCGGGCAATCCTCTCACAAAATTCATGTTGATGTTGACCCACGGCTCTTTCGGAACAGGTAGGGGTTAGAGTAGACTGAGTGGCCTCATGCGACAAGATTTTAGTCCTTGACAAGTGTCAAACGATTTGTAGAAAGAGGTTACATCGGTCTGCATCTTGTCCCATCAGTAGTAGTTTTCCATCTCATAGAGTGTCTTGTCCTCATAGAGGTGTTCACCCGGACCGGTGTTATAGCATTCCTCAACTAGCATTCTCCGTAGCTCCTTGTTTGGTGGAACGACAACTTGGTGAGTGAGTCACTGTCACCACTAGGGATCGTCGTACTCGCCGAACTCCTCCTAACCACTTGCGAACAGCCTCACAAGGCACGGATCTCGTTCTCCGGGCAATGTGTTCATCTCGACCATCAGATCTCACTGCCAGCTTAGAGCATTTTCCATATTAGGTTTTCCAGGTTTTATCGTAGTTGAATTTGGACTAGACGAACTCCATCCATTACATTTGCTGACGGTTCAGATTTGGCAATGTCTTGAGATGCTTTGAGGGCATGATGGTCGGTGCAGCCAATGCATCGTCAGCATTCCAAGAAGTATCGCCACGTCTTGAACGCGTGCAAAACTGTGAGCATTTTCTTTTCATGCATCGTGTAGTTGAGATCTAGCCCGCGTATTTTTCTTGATCTATACGTAATTGGTTGGTCTCCAGGAGAACAACTCTGATGGCTTGATCGGACGTGTTGGTGGCCATGATGCAATTCACAATAAGATCCGCCAATCGTAAGGCTGGTGTTTCACAAAGATTTGAATACATCTTGTTCACTATCCCCACAATTCCACTTGGTGGTTTTTGGAGTGAGATTGGAGAGAGGCACTGACACTTGGGCATAGATCTTTAGGAATCGAAGTTAGTGGTTGTGGAAGCCCAAAATTACTTCGATGTCCCCAACTCCATCGGGTGTGGATGTCACCCAACCAGCGACCGTCCAAACGTTTTAAGGGTCAATGGTGATCCATCCGCCGCCAATGATGTGGCCTAGTAAATCTGTGGAACGGCGGCCGAAGTTGTACCTGAAGAGGTTTTGAACGAATTCTCTCTTTGGAAAACTTTGAGAACTTTCTAAAGATGTCCATTGTGCTCCTCCAGGTTGTGACTGTACACTAGGATGTCGACAAGATACACGGCAAAAAAATCATTGAAGGATGGATATAATAAATTATTTATTGTTGCCATAAATGTTTTGGGGGTATTTTTGAGACAACACAGCATGATCGTGAACTCAAAGTGTCGATATTGGGTGAGGAACACTTTCTTCTTGGAATCCTTTTCAGACATGTGAATCTCATGACAGATGCTACATAAATCAATTTTCCTAAAAATTTGGGCCCCGCACAGTGGGCCAAAACAGTTTTTTGCTCGTCTGATGGCGGTTCTTGTTGGTGATGTCATTCAACGCTCAATATTCCATGTTCGGCCCGCTCCAGTTCAAATAGCTTGTGATCGCTCATCCAATAGGCCACCTTCATTGTCGATCCACTTCCCAACTTCATGTCTGTTTTATGGTCAATGTTTCTGTGTGGAGGTGGCTCTTGGGGAAGTTTGTCAGGAAACCCCGCTTGGAACTCCTCAAAGCGTGTTGCAAACTCCTCTAGAACTGCTCCAAACTTCTCAGGTGTCTAGGCCAATGTCATCCCCTCGGCAATTGTGATTTCTTACGCTTCTCCCACATGGACTAGCCATGCTTGAGATCCATGTTTTGGGTACTTCTTGGCCACGTCCAAAGATATCAAGTGGCGGTTTTTGCCTGTCGTAAATTCCTCTCTTGCTTTATGTAACCGTCGTTACATTTTGGTCCGTGGTACAAATGGAAGATATTGTTTTCTGTGAGAGATGTTGATGTACACTACTCCACTGCTGTAGTCCACCTATGGATTGTACCGGTACAAGAAATCTCACCTAAGAATGATTTTGTGGTCAGTCATTGGGTGAATGCTCCAAACTGTTGCATCATCCAGATCTCCAATTTGTAGTTGGAGTGGTCCGTGAAGGTTGAAGAATCTACATTTGTCCATCGATAAGTTTTCCTTCAAACACTCCCGGTTTGGTCTGCGAACCCAACTTCAAAACCATGTCATTGCTTACAAAGATGTACCAAGCTCCTCCATCCAATAGTGCAGGTACCATTCTACTTCATTCTACAACCCCTCGTTTGTACTCATAGCAGTATCACCAGTTGATCGTCCTCATATCACTCATTGAACTTTGAGATCTCATGCACCTTCGTCTGCGGCAATGTGGGCCGCTCAGATGGGCAATTAATCAGTATAGAATTTTTAGAACGGACAAGATCCTCGTCGTTTACTCCTTTCCTTTGCCATTTCCAAACCCCCCTCCTTCTGGTCCGCTAATGATGTTTCTAAAAGTCACGCAAAACATGACTTGGCTTCTCACAGTTCCAACAGAGCCATTGATTACGTTCATGGACAGCCTCAATCTACATCGCAGATGAGGGTGCTGTCGACTGCGGCTATCCTCCACCATGATAAGAACTGTGGCTTCAGGGTCATCAACCATTGGATTCTAGCATCCGAGAGTTATAGTCGGTGCTTTCGACGAGGTTGGCTGCAACAATCATGCACAAACGTTCGTCCAAAATCCAGAAATTTACGATTGCTCACCGAATATATTACTTCAGGCCATTGTAGTAGAAACACAGTTTGTTGGGGGCGAGATCACTACTCATGATAATTTTGCAGAAACACCAAGTATTCTCCGCCACACTGGATTGCTGATGTAGGCTCTGGATTTTGTATCATGTGTTGAACTTCTTGTTTAGTTTTCCAAAGTGTGTGAGTATAGGGCGCAAGGTAGTTCACCTGTGGTCGATGGTGTGAGAGCGGTCGCGTGAGCCATTGATCTGCCTGTGCCATTCTCCTATATGTTGGATGGTCTTAAGATAAAACCACCAAATAAAATTACTGCCATGCAAAATTGAGGCTGCAATGTCAATTTTATTCTTATCATTGTTGGATCTAGTAGCACTAAGCTACACCTCCAAACTCGTCAGCCACATTTTGACCGTTGGTCCCTTGGAGTTGGCAGGATCGAACGGCTTTGGGAGTGCTCGTTGAATCTACGATTCACTTAAGAGTTTAAACATTCTCTCAGTGGATAATGCTTCACGTGCGCAGGAAATCTGAAGCTCCTCCATTGCTGCATTGAGTAGTTCAAGAAGATGGGTGTTGGGGCTCTCGTGTCTTGGCACTTTCTGGAACGCGTCTTCATTGATTCAAACCAATCGAACCAATCCCATCCCACCAGGTGTCGACCCAACTGGCAGCGGCGGGAGCAAAGGGTTCGTTCAGCCCGAGGGGTCCATCACATTCCATTCATCGATACTATGCCATTCACCGCAAAGGTTGCCACTGCTTTATGGTTTGTCTACAGAGGATCGATGTTTATGTACTGTTGATCCTCCATCACTAGAGTATTTGTCGATGACTGCTGCTCATTGCCAATAGCACTCACTCCGTTCACCATTGTCATCTTAAAGTCTGCGATCTTCTAAATCGTGGAGATGTACTGAAGACTCGTGTGAGGTTTTCAACAGGTAGTTGATGCATTGGTTGCCCCTCTTGTACCGCTCCACATAGGTGGTTCACAGGGATGAGGTATGGGACGAAGGACAATTTGCAGATTTAGTATAACTGGATAATTTATATAAGGCAGTCTGTGTACTTTGATGAATAGTGCAAAGTGAGTCGTTCACGTATACACAATACCTAGAATGGGAATGAGGCATATGTTGACTCCTTGGTGCACGAGTCGAGCGACGCATGTGAGGTCCTGCCATAAGTGGCTGCTTTGAGGAGCTCCACCATGAAGTCAGAGGCTTCAAGAATATTGTGACACAATTTTATAAATCTCTAGTACCGTCAAGAAGTCAACATAACAATATCATTACATCGATGTGGTTCGCGACATGTATGTCGACCTTTCAGGAAGGTGGTCGAAGTAGTCGGAACCTTCATTCGATATGGTTTGCGATAGGGTTCGGTATGGTTCACCGTGGTTTGTGACGTTTGTGGATAGAATGATGATTACATCCTTTCTTTGTATCTTGCTTCTACTTTTGTTTCAAGCCTAGAAAAGCAGGAAAAGGAGCCACAGACACTTAGAGGAATCGGGACAGTTGGATAATTTGTAATCAGCATGAAGTTGTTACGATGAGGGGAGCAGAGGCATAGTGTTAGATGTGCCGTGTGGTTCTTTGTCCACAGCATTGATGTTGGATGATGTGTTTAATCACATACTCCGTATCTCCATCCACTTTGACAGGATGTGGAAGAGATATTTATTCGCAAGGGAAGCTATCACTGGGGTCCCGTTAGTGCTTGAGTGTGCTCATGTGGAAGTCGGGGTGGATCGCCATGCTGTCAAGTATGTGAAGTCGAATGATGAGTTCGATTTGCATGGTCCCAACCAGCAAGGTTTGAGCTTTGCAAAGTCTTGTCCGTGCATTTTTATGTTTTTCTGGCTGAGAAGGAGGCGATCACTACCTTTGAAAGTGTCGTCGCTACGATGTTGGTCCACAATTTGCTTCATTGTCGCGTGCGTCTTTGCAAGGGTCTGGTGTGTCTCCTTGTAGATGCTTGAGAAATCGAAACAATGGATTTCAACAATAAAAACTTTGCTTTGAATCAACATTCCTATATGTGTGGTAGGAATTTTGTTGTAAACCCACCTCAAACGGCACTAATTCTATTGTCGTGGAAGTTGCCAAGTTATAAGTTGGATCTTGTCTGTTTGAGTCGAGCGACTCGTGTGACACCGTGATGTGAGTGGTATCTAAGGAACTCCTCTGAGAATATTCAGGCTTGTCTATATAAAATTCTAGCACCTTCAAGTAGCTGACCAATTAGTGTCAAAACGTCAATATGTTGTATAAAACTTCTTCTGACAATTCTAGAAAGTGGTCGAACATTTCAAAACCTTTTGGAATGGAATATTAGAGGCCGACGCAAGTGGCCAAAATGCCCTTGGCGAATTGGCGTCAAAATATTCATGTTGTCACGTGGTGGGCCGTAAATGAAATATAATAAATGCCTGCCCTTAGAGTTTAAGGACTTGTGTACATCTCAGACGTAACATTTCCCCCCTTAATCCAACGTCCGGCATATCTATAGACGTAGAAGGTGATGTTCATACTAGTCATCAATCAGATAATTGATACATCAGAGGTTATTGTAGGACTCCCAGCTATAGTTTACGGTATGGTATACGTGCCACTCAATCATATACTTGGTTGTTTTTTGACGGTATCAATGTCTGAGGATGTCCTTGACCATGTACTTCGAGTCCCAATCCACTTGAAGCGAAGGTGGTAGGATGACATGTATGTAGGGGAATCTCTTGTCGGGAACCCAGTAGTACTTGATCTTGCCGATGTGGAAGACTGGATGAATCGCGTTGAAGTCTGGTAGGAAAAGGCGAGCAATAACCAAGATTTCTATTCTCACGATCTCAAACAGGCCCAACCACCGGGGTTCAAGTTTCGTGAAGTCTTTCCCATGTAGCTTGATGTTCTTTGAGCTCAATAGGTAGCGATCACCGGTGCTGAAAACATCATCAGTGCGGTGTTGGTCCGTTGCTCGCTTCATTGTTGCTTGTATTTTTGCAAAGGCTAGGCAGGTTTCCTCCTATATGCTAGAGAAATTGCAAGGACAAATTTCAACCCCGGCAATATTGATTTTTCTTGTAGTCTTGCCAGTGTGGCGAAAATTTTACCACAAACCACTTTAAACGACATTTTTTCCTTTGCCATGGAAGTTGCTGATTGTTATGCATGTTCGGCACTCAGTAGACTTGTCTCTCAATCAGTGTTGTGGGGCTAACATATAATATAGATGAGTTGTTCGAGAATCTGATTGGTCCACTTGGTCCACTCGTTGGTTTGAGGATGAAACATCGTTGATAGTTGGATTCGAGTGCCATAACACATCATCAGTTCACGCCAAAAATATCTAGTGAAGTGGCATCACTATCACTGATGATGGTATGTGGATCTATATGTAGCTGTAATATCTGATTTAAAAATATTCCTGTCATTACTTTCAAAAATTGGTGGTCATCGTTGGGATAAAGCATGATAGCTTTGGAGATTTTTCCACCACCAAGAAGATGGCGTCATATTCCTATGAAGGAAAGAGAAGTTTTGATACAAAGTCCATGCCAATGTCGACCCACGGCTCTGTTGGAACAAGGAGTGATAAGGGCAATCTTGATGACCTTGTGAGACAAGATTTTTGCCGCTAACATGTGTTACACGGTCTACATAATGCTGTCACGTCGGTATGCATTCGTTCCCATCTATGACATTTTGCCAGCTTCTTAAGGTTCTTGTTCTTGCCAAAGTGTCCACCTAGACCGGTGTTGTGGATTATTCAAATAGCATCCGTCGTAACTACTCATTCGGGGATACCACGACTTGGCGAGTGAACGTGTAGCTGTCATCATAATATAAGTTTCTTTTTTGTACCAAACGAACTCCTCACTTGATGAGAAGCACGTTACCCTCTCCTGTCATGTCTTTTTCCTGACCGAGTACATCTATCATTTTTTATAGGTCAGTAGACGGTGTCATAATCAAAGTTGGACTCAAGGAACTCCATCAATTGAATTTGACAACAATCTAGATTTGGCTGAGATTTGAGATAGTAAAATGCGTGGTGATCTGTGCGGACGACACATCATCAACATTTTAGATAGCATCACCATGTGCTGCACGGACTCCAATATTTATATTTTTTCCATTATGTATTTGAATTTTTATTAGTGTAGTTTTTGCAACGTGTACGCAACCAGTAGTTCTCCACCGCCATTGTCTTGGAGGAGGACGATTCTGATTGCTTGATGGGATGCATCGATAGCAATGACATAATCCATCTTTGGATCTGCCAACCGTAGGGTTGGTGCCAAATTCATATCACTTCTCAAAGAGTGGAACACTTATTGCTTGCTGTCTCTCAATCTCCACTTGGTAGCTTGACAAGTAAGATCAGAGAAAGGTGCTCACACATGAGCGTAGTTGTTTACACGTCAATGGTAGTGGTTACAAAATCCCAAAAGTACTTGTACGTAATAAACCTTGGTCTTGCATTCCTTCAGATCCTCGGTGATTCGTCCACCGCTGATGACATGGTCCAAACATTTGATGAATTGGCGACCAAAATCGTACTTCATGAGTTTTCCACAAATTTTCTCTCTTTGGGAAATTCCAAGAACGTTCTGGAGATGTGCAATGGGCTCTTCCTATCTGCGACTTTGCACCAGGATATCCTCAAGAAGTACAACAATAAAGTCATCGAGATACTTGTAGAAAGTTTTGTTCATTGCCGCCATATATGTTGCACAGACATTTGTCAGTCCAAATGGCCTGGCCGTGAACTTAGAGCCAGTATTTGCTGCAGAACATTGCCTTCCCGATGTCCTAATCAGATATGCAGATCTGATACATGAGTCGGTTTTGATAAAATAGTTGCCCTACGGAGTTGGCAAAAACCATCATCTACTCGCAGTAGCGGTCATGGGCTCTTGGTGATGATGTCCTTCGATGCTTGATAATCAATGCACATCCATATTTTGCCTATTTTATTTCTCACTCGTAGTGCGTGTGTTGTGTAGAGTGACGTACATGACCCGATGAACCCCTGATCGAGCATCTTGCTGCTTTTTTAGTTTGGCCTGCTCATTGTCGCTCATCTGAAAAGTCCCATTGACAATTGATTTTCTCTCCAACTTCAGGTCGATCTAATGATGGATGCTACATTGTGGAGGTAACTCTTGAGGTACCGTACTCCACACCCGGGATCTATTTTTGGGATTGTGGCTAGGAGGGTCAATACTGTACACGGACTTATCAATTCGAAACGTACCGTTCAAGACCTCCATGTGTCGGTATAGCGAGTCTGCCCATTGCCTCGCTTGCCGATTTCAGACGTTCAATTTGCACTGACAAATCGACGGTGCAAGTCGATCCTACCGGATCGACGTTGTTGCACGGTTCCCGGCCGTAAGCGGGCCGCTCCAGCATCTCCCCCCTCCCCCCCTCCCCCCTCTATCGGCACAGCCAAGCCGCGGCTTGCAGCAACGCGGCACCCGCATCACCCACGGTGCTCTGGGCACTTCAAGTGCTGAAGTTACGGAGCACCCCTCTCAGTTTAGACTTCACAAAAATGGCCGACCCCAACACGCTCACGTGCTACTTCACTAGGTGCTCCCGAGAGGAGTGTTTTGCCAATGTTTAATGCGAGGTGGAGCGTCTCCCACCTCGTCAGCCGGTCCTGAAGCGCCCTGCCGGCCGTCCATGCAAGGCACCCGCTCACCACAGGGTCCTTGGTGGTGCCGGACAGTTGACGACCATCACGTCCGGTTCCTCCCCCGAGGCCTCCTCCTCACAGACTGCCGCTTCTTCTACAAGCACCGCCGCGACCAAGAGGGGCGGCTACATCAACTGGATCAACCACAGACATTTCCACCGCATTGACGATGCGGTGCGTAAGAGCGCAAACATCAATGCTGCCATCACGCACTTCCAGCGTGTATGGCGGGGCCCTGGCAGACATTGCCCGTACAACAAGCTCGCCGCAAGCACTGTGTACGGGTGGTACGAGCGTGGCACCAAGCGTCCGCGGGAGCACATCTTGGAGGCCGTGAGGAAGGCTCCTCTTGAGCCAATCCCCGACGATGCCCCGGGCGGCTTGCTCCCTCCCGGCATGCGTGGCCGCCGCGGCTTTCACGACCGCCACGGCCTCGGCGACCGCCATCCTCAAGTCCTTGATGCCGCCATGACAGAGCTTGAGCGCCTCCGCGAGATTGGCGTGCCAATTTTCTCCCTTACCGCTCTGTCTGTCCTCCGTGGCATCGTCAAAGACAAGTGTCTGGAGGAGCTCCGCGAGAATGGTGGCGTGATCTCCTTTAGCAAAGCATGGATCCATGAGTTCATGGAAAACGATTTGGGGTGGTCATGGCGGGCGCGCACAACTACAGCCCAAAACCTTCCGTGGACTACGACCAACGCGTCCGCGACCTCATGACCCACCTCGCGGGGATTGTAGCCGGGTACAGCATGCCGCGCGACTTCATCGTTAATGCCAACCACACGGGAATGATGATCGTCTCCTCCCGCAACAAAACATGGGCCCCGACCGGGAGCAAGGAGGTGCGCATCGTCTGCTCCGACGACAAGCTTCAGTTCACTGCCGTGGTGGCGTCGTCCATGGTGGGGGAGATGTTGCCAATGCAGGTAGGAAACTGCATGCCTAGAAATTTTCCATGCATTTCCATGTTTTTCCCGCTCCCTAGACACGGAGGTTGACACCATTGTCTTGTCGGTGCAGGTCATTTTTGCGGGGATGACCGCCACCGTCCAACCATCCGGTCCTCACGCCGAGCGAGCCAAGGAACTTGGCTGGCATCTGCCACAGATGCAGAACCATTGGGCCAATGAGCACACCACCCGAGAGTGGTTTTGTCATGTTCTCAACCCATGGTACCGCCGCAAGTGCACGGCCATGGGGAAAGAGCCCGGTGCCGAGCCATGCATCGTTCTCTTACATGCATGGCGTCCGCAACGCACGGAGGCATTGCGGACGTGGCCAAAGGCCCACTTCTCCTACGTGGTGCCGGTGTACATTCCGGCGGGCTGCACCTCTAAGGTGCAGCCCGCCGACGTGGACCTCCAAAGGCCCTTCAAATCTTACATCACCGAGCGTTTCTCACAGTGGATGAAAAAAGAGTCTAAGGCAAACCCACAGATGCGCTTCCCTTTAAAAAAAATGAAAATCAACGTCCTAGAGTGGATGCCAGAATCATGGGAGCGACTGAGAGGAATGGAGGACACTGTCCGTGCCACTTGGTCTAAGTGTGGATACGACGACATCTACACTCAAGAGCTACAACTCCTAGCTTTGCGCAAGTGCTTGGGCTGCGGCCAGTTCCTAGGAGACACGGTCCTACCAGACGATGAGGAGCATTTGGGGCTGTAGGTTGGTTCTCTGTTTGGTTTTTGTACTTGTGTGTGACAAAAATTCACTTGAGTTGGTGCATTCTAAGACAAGTTCTTGCCACGGCAATGCGCGAATCTTCCCCCCTCCCTCCCCCCTCCCAAATTTTCCCCGGGCTGCGACTGCTTCTCGACGGAATCGTCGAGCGAGCGAGCGGCGCGCGCTCGCTGGCCTGTTCCCATCACTAAGAAGACTTGTGCGGAGTCGAGCTAAATTCTGGGACACTAAATTTCAAACCCAAGTTAGGACTAATTTCTGTTCACTCGCTAGGAGGTCAGAACAAAATTATGGGTCAGTCCCGAAGAAAAAAAAACAATTAATTAGTTTCCGAATTTAGGTGGGAGTACGGTAGTTTGTTCAGAAAATCCCTTTCAAACTCCATGAGGGATGCAAACTCATATCGATTGACTATGATGTTCTTAGGTGTCAAGGCTGATGTTGTTGTTCCATCTGTTACCATAATCTCCTTTGCTTTCCCAGTCTCCATGTGGACAAATCACGCTTGTTCTCCGCATTGTAGATAGCTTTTGACCACTTCCAATGATATAGTTGTATGCAGTATGTTTGTGTCTGTTGCAACGTCCTTTGCTGCTTTTTCCTCAACTACATTCTGTAACTACTGCTGTATTGTGGTCAGTCGATCAGAGGGAGGTGTGTATATTGCCATTAGAACTGATTTGTACTTCTCTCTTGCTTTAGTCTACCTAGGGATTGTACTAGCATAAAACATCCTGCTTGAGGATGATTTTATGGTCGCTTATTGGGCAAGCTATTCTGACTATTACGGCCTGAAGATATCCAATTTCAATTGGAGTGGTTGGCGAAGTCAACAGACCTGCAATCGTCCATCAACAATTTCCCCTGCAAAACATTGGTTCGATTAGAGGATCCAACTTACCAGCCATGTCGTAGCTTACAAAATCATGAGAGTTCCTCCATGTAGTAGTACCACTACCGTTATGTGACTTTTACAGGTCCTCGATTGTATTCATAGCGATATCACCGATTGTTTATCCTTGTGTGAACTGTCAAAATTTATAATCTCAGGAACCATCACCTAGGGCAATGTGAGCTGAGAAGATTATTCAAGCTGGACAGGAGGTTCGTCGTCTAGTCCTACCCTTCATCCTCATTTTTTCTCTACAACGTCTCCCTGGTTTGGCCTGTTCTTGCCATCTCTAATAATCAAGCAAGATGAGTCCTGGGATCCTGCAAGTGAAGCACAGACTTTTATCATGCTGATCAATAGCATCAATCTCCATCAGCAACAAGGTTTGTGCTGGCATCCCACCGCATTGATATGGATTGTGGCCTTGGGGTCCCCAGATATTAGCTTCCGCTGTCGATGTAGTGAGTCATTGCAATTATTCCTGAATCGTTGCCCTCGATGACGAAATGGTGACTTCTTGCTTGATCTCACGCTTGAGCCTATTAGTGTAATAGAAACATAGTTTGTCGGGGGAAAGGTCACTGCCGGTGATGATTTTGCTGAAATTCCATGTATGCTCTGTCACACTATACTACTGAAATAAGTGTTCAAGCTTGTACCATTCATCAAACTTCTTGTTCATTTTTCCATAGAGTGCGAGTATGGAGCAGGGGAAGTCCGTCTAGATTTTTGGTGGAGCCTGTGAGTCATGACACGCCCGATAAATTTGCTCAAGAGGTAGAACGCAAACAGTTGATGATGTGTGAGTGGTTGTGTGAGCTGTTGATCTACCTCCGTTACTCTCCTGACACTGTTGGATGGTCTTTTGATCGGACCACCATTCTCTACCCGTGCCACGCAAAAGATAATCCGTGATGTCAATCTTTTTTTGTCGTTGATCCCAATAACAGCCAAGTATACCTCCAAACTAGCCAGTCACATACGGATTGTCAGTCCTTTGCAAGATCGGACAGCTCAAGAAATGCTCGTCAATTTTGGAGGCTCTCTCCAGTGTTTGATGTTTCTCTCATTGAGCACTGCTTCCTACGTGCACGCATTTTGAAGCTCCTCCATTACCACATTGAGCAGTTGGAGCAAATGGGTATTGAGGATTCTGATTCCTGACAGTTTATAGTACAGGTATTTCTTAATGCGAGCCTATCAGCCTGTATCTCGTGACTAGTACAATGTGGCTCATGCAAGGATCCCCGACCTGCGGATGGTTGGAGGAGATTGCTTGAGAGTCGGAGACCCTCGAGTACCGCGGTTTTGACCTGCTAGGCCAATGATTCCGTCCGATCTCCTACATTGGTATTAGAGTATGGTGGTTTGAGTCTGACTCGGGGATGCCAAGGAGGGCTCACCATAGAAGGGGGAAGTGTAGCGCAATGTGGGTGCCACATGGCTTGAGCAGGGGTCCCTGGCCTATGGGCGATTGGACAGGATGGCTTGAGGGTCAGAGACCGTCAAGCACTGTGGTTTTAACCACGCCGACCAATTTGCTACACGGCCAATGTCATTTGGATGGGAGAAAACAGAAGCAAAGGATTCACCGAGCCCAAAGGATCCGTCACCGGGTTGGCCGTCTGGGTCGTTGCAAAAATTGTCTCTACTACCTGGTTTGCTTGAAGAGCATAGTTGGACGTGTGCTATTTACCCTTCATTGCCGGAGTCTTTGCTGATTATTGTTGCCCGTTGTGAGGTGCGCTGGCTCCATTAATCATTGTCGTTGCAAGGTCTGCAATTTTTTTAGCAGTGGAGATGCGATCAAGACTCTTGCAACGTTGCCGGCTTCTAGTTAATGCGCTGGCTACCCCCTCCTCCAAACATTGCTATGCTCGGATACCAAATATTAGGTTGAGCAAAACACTGATGTTTTGTAAGGATTAGGTGCAGAGCAGAAGAAGATCAAAGGAATTGAGAAACCTAAAAAAATGGTTTTTAGTAGTAAGTGCACTTGGTTGAAATCTGTGAATATGTTGATCGTATATATACACGAGGGAGAAACAAAAAAAAAAAACTTTATGTGGGGTCTTGGACACTCGAGTCGAGCAATACGTGCTATGCCGCGTGTGACATCGTGAGTGGTTCCTACAAGAAACTCTGCGAAGAAATCGGGGAGTTTCAAGAATTCCTTGACGCAGCTTTCTAGAGGTGTACAACTGTCAAGAATTCGACTAGACAATATTAAAACTTCAATGTGGTTCATGACACTTCTGTTGACTATTCAGAGAAGTGGTCGAATGTGTTGAATTATTTAGAATAGAACACTAGAGGTTGGGATAGGTGGCCAAAATTCTTCTCTGCCGATTGGCATAGGGGGAAGTTGCGGCCTTTACAGAATGCCAACTGATATCTCTAGATGTGGCCAAACGATACCTGAAGCACGGAGCTCAAGCGTGGCTAGTCCACGTGGAAGCAGGGAAAGTGGAAGAAATTGCAGCTACGGAAGCGACATCAACGGCCTCAAACCCTGAAAAGTTTGCAGCCGTGAGTTTGCCGAGCCCAATAAGGAGTTCAAAAGGGTTTTCCCCGAAGAACCACCCCAAGGTTACCACCACAACGCAACATCGACCAATGGATAGACCTAAAGCTGGACAGCAGACTAACGGTAAAGGGGACCTATCCGATGAGCAATCACAAGCTGATCAAAATCAAGACAAAGCTAGATGAGATGCTCAGACAGGGGTTGATCCAATCCTCCACGTCACCCCACGCGACACTAGTGCTTTTGTGAAAAGAAAACCAAAGAGATGCGGATGTGCATGGACATGGACACCCGCATGTGCTGAACGACATTACCGTCAAGAACCACTACCCCCTCCCATGAGAAAATAAAGTTTTCTACCAAATCCGTGGAGTCCACATTCTCACTAAGATTGACCTACCGTACTGATCTTGATATTCGTTTTTTTCAAATCCATATTTTAAGGAATCTTTATATTCGAGCACGGGATTTGAGAAAACATTTATTTAGGTGGTACCTTGGAATTCGTTGAACGAAAAAACATGATCCTTAAAATCGACGAAGACCGGTCTCGACCACCGCCGATGACCGGTTTTTTAGGCCGCGTCAGTCTGATGCGGCTTGCCTGACGCGGCAGGCCGCGTCAGACTGGCAGATCTGACGCGGAAACATTGTTTCCGCGTCGAGACCTGAAGCGATGACCGGAGGTGAGACCGCTTCGAGTTTTGTTTTCAGGCGATTTTTAGGCTTTCGACGAAATTTGTGTACCCGAGTCAGAAAAGTAATTATTTAGGTGGTACCTATCAAATTCGATGAAAAAAAAAATCGTTGAACCAGGAACACCAAAAAATTAATTTTCATCGAATATCAAGAATAGTAGGGTACATAGCAGCTATCATCAGATCCGTTTATGTGATAAGGACGTCAAGAAAACAAGATTATGCATCCGATATGGGCACTTAAAGTTCACGGTCATGCCGTCTGTACTCGTGAATGTCCCAACAACATTTATGGCAACAATGAACAACATTTGTTTACCGTACCTCCACGGCTTTGTCTTCATGTATCTCGATAACATCTTGGTGTACAGCCACACCCT
The DNA here is from genome assembly GCA_023375785.1 of Penium margaritaceum. Taxonomy (NCBI): domain Eukaryota; kingdom Viridiplantae; phylum Streptophyta; class Zygnematophyceae; order Desmidiales; family Peniaceae; genus Penium; species Penium margaritaceum. Next base: position 468,123 of record SZWC01000091.1, read on the forward strand.
AGAGGAGCATAGTGGACATCTCCGAAACGTTTTTGAGATTTTAGGAAGAGAGAAGTTTTTTAGAAACCTCTTGAAATACCACGTCGTCCGCCGTTCGATTGAGTTTTTGAATCACATCATCGATGGCAGACGCATCACCATGGACCGGAAAAAGGTGGAGGCAGTTGCTAAATGGTCGACGGCCACAAATGTTCGGGACACCCCAGTGTTTTTGGGATCATGCAACTACTATCGTTCATTCGTAAAGGAGTACGTCTGATTATTAGCCCCTCTCTTCAATCTCACCAAGAAAACCACTGAGTGGAGTTAGGAGGACAGTGAATAAGAAGCGTTTCACTTTTTAAGAAATTCTCTGACCTTGGCGCCAACCCTACAACTGGCGGATCTGACGGTGGACTACATTATTGCCACTGATACATCTGATCAAGCTATCAGACCCGTTCTCCTCCAACACAATGGCATTGGAGAACAACCGGTCGCATACATGTGAAGAAAACTATGCGGGCCGGCACTAAACTATGCTGTGCATGAGAAGGAAATGCTCCTAGTCATGCACGCGTTCAAGACATGGTGGTGCTAATTTGAATGCCGGTGATGCATCGTCCGTACCGACCATCACATCCTGGAATACCTCAAGACCCAGCCAAAGCTATGCCGTCGGCAAATTCGATGGATGGCGTTCCTTGAGTCCAATTTTGATTATGACATCGAGTACTTACCTGGAAAAACAAATCCAGCAAATTATCTAAGCCGGCAACCAGATTTAATGGCTGAGATTAGCACGTTGCTCGTGGAACAAGGCCCGTACCTCACGAGGTTGCTTCTGAAGGTTTACAAGGAGTTTGGAGGTTACAAAAAAAACAAGTTTTGCTTCAACGACCCCTACTGGCAACGGCAATTCACTCGTCTGGTCGTCGTTACTCCACTTGATGAATTGTCGCAGGTGCTATTGGAAGAGTGTCATGACTCCGGTCCAGGTAGACACTTCGGCGAGGAAAAGACACTAAAACAATTGGCAAAATCTTCTTACTGCAACAAGGTGCAAACCAAAGTCGTGCCCTTATGCAAATGGCCCGACACTTGTCCAAGACAAAAATATTGTCGCACGCGACCACCTGGTCTACTTGAACCCCTACCCGTTCCCATGGAACCGCGGGCCAACATCAGCATGTATTTCGTGACTGGTCTACCAGCCACACCCGAGGGGTATGACGCCATCCTTGTCGTGGTGGAATTTTTTTCCAAAATGTCACATTTCATCCTGACGACGACCACCATCATCGCATAAGGAACAGTGCGACTATTTCTGAACTAGATGTTGCAGCTACACGGAGTGCCACGTAACATCTTCATCGACTGATATGGCCGCTTCACTAGCCGTTTTTATTGCAAAATGATAACATGCTACGGATGTCAGATTCAACTATCTACGGCGTTCCATCCTCATACCCATGAGCAAACCGAGAGAACCAATCAGATGCTCGAACAAATTCTCCAGATATGATGCAAACCACATGGCACCGATACGGCGGCAAACCTGCTAACCAAAGAACTTGTATACGACTCTGCCATTTCCACCGCAACAGGTAAAGTACCTTTGAAGGTGGTGTATGGTAAATTTCTTGCCACACCGACTGAATTGTAGAGTTAAAAGTAAAACACCCACGGTTGGCATTCACTGCCGGGATTTAACCAGCATCTATGACCAAACACCGCACACATTGTAAAGACGGAAGCAATAATGAAACGGGCAGCCGACCGACATCGCAACGATGACGTGTTCAACGCTGGCAATCGCGTCCTCCTCAACTCGACGAATATCAAACTTGGAGGACAAGACTTCGCGAAGCTCAAACCCTGATGGTTGGGACTGTTGAGATCGGGTGAATGCAAACCCCAGCCGTTGCTTGAATTCGTCTACCTAACAACATGGCGATCCAGAATGTCTTCCATATTAACAAGCTCAAGCACTATTGGGACCCAAGTCAAAACTTTCCTCGCAGAGACTTTGTACCTCCACCTCGTATACAAGTGGAAAATATACGGAATATGTGATTGAAGATATCCTTGGACATCGACGCCTTGGAAAACGACCGAGTATCTGGTCAAGTAGCTCGGCTACGACCCTGCGCAAAACAGCTCGGAGCCCTTCGACAACCACTAGGACATCGATCGTCTGATTGACGGTTTTTGTCGCCGTCACAAGACTATATCTGCTGGCGCGCAAGGACGTCGCGACTATAAGAGGGAGAATTGTTACGTCCCTGACGTACACGAGTCCTTAAAACTCGCGTGTGGGCATTTATGTTATTACATTCATGGCCCAACGCACGACGACTTTAGGATTTGTACTCAGTTCTACCGAGGGCATTTTGGCCAACTACCCCGACCTTCGGTGGTCCGCTCGAGAACTTTCCGACAACTTTGACCACTTTCCACAATGGTCCACAGAAGTGTCGCTGACCATATCGATGTTTGATATCGTTCGGCCGACTTCTCAACACACTCGAATTTTATAAAGAAGCGTCGCGGTATTCTCTAAGCCCCTCGACCAATCAGCGGAGCTTCTCGAATCCACAACTCAAAATACGACCTCGTACGCATCGCTGTGCTCGAACACGGATGGCCTGTCCTATGCCTCATTCTCATTCTCAGCACTGTATACATGTGCTCTACACACTCAACACTTTTCATCAAAGTTCACTTATTGCTTAATACAAGTTATCCAATCGTCCCAAAATCTTGATTTGTCTTTTGTCCCGCTCCCCATCCCTGTGAACCACCTACGTTCTGCTCGGCGAAACATGAACCACCTATGTTCTGCTCGGCGTAAGAATTGATAGGTAACAAATATACGAGTGTTGCTTCTGAAATGCTGGATATGAGCATTTTATTTTGGCAAAATGGCTGATGTATTCGCTCAAGCGTCAACATAAGCCCGATATATCTTTACCTTGAAAATTACCAATGCCATATTCAAAAAGTTGTAAAAAAATGTCATATCCAGTTTCATGGTCATGCCCAATCGGCGAGTGAAGTCGCCGATCGAGCAAAGCGAGGGGGGTGATGTGTCAACCCTCTCGCTCCCCCCCCCCTCCTTGCGAGAATTGCGATCGAGCGATTAGCCTTTTTTTTTCTGAATCGCAAACCCCCATTCGCGGATCTAGGGTTTTCTATGTTTGTGCGGACTCCGCCCCCAAAAACGTAAAACCTTACATCCACAGATGGGGGTTTGCGAGTTGAAAAATAGAAAAGAAAAATATGCTAATCCCTCAATTGCGATCGAGCAAAAACGCTTTTTTCAATATTTTCCCCAGAGAACTAAACCCATTTTTATCCATGCAAACCACTCTCAAACCCTATCCCAAATTACACTCGGGATTTAGAGTGTTTTTTTTGCACGGGCTCATGCTAGGCGATGCGGTACCGTGGCCCGACAGGTTCCAACGCATGGGATGTTTCGGTCCCCCCACTCAAAACCGTCATAAAACTTTGTGAGAAAATGCACAAACCCCTATAAAGAGAGGTTTGTGATTTTTGTCTCATGCCTAACGATGTCAACATACTGTGTTACGTATCAGACGTACACGAGTCCCTAATCTTCTCAAGTGGGCATTTCTGTTATTACGGAAATAACCCATCGCGTCACGAGGACCGCGATATTCACTCCGACGGCCGAGGGCAAACTGGCCAACAGCCCCACCTTTAGTGGATATTCTCGAACCTTCTGACACCTTCAACCACTATCGCGAACCTACGATCAGAAGTGTCACGACCTTTCGGTTGACTTCGTGACGCTTCACGACAAATGTGGATTTATGAAGATGCATCGTGCATCCTCACCGTCGATTCTCGAAGACCCTTGACTTCTCGGTGGACCTTCTCGAATCCGACCACTAACGACGCGCCTTTGTACGCATCGTTCAACAATCAACCAACGACCCCGACTACGCTTCATTCGTAACTCGAACCTTGTAAACATATGTTTGGCCATTTCGACACATCATCGAAGTACACTTACCATAAATTATAAATTGCACGAGTGTCCCAAACTCTAAATCGTGTTTTGCCTCACAACGTCTACTTGTTCACCATCTATGCTCCGTTTGGCGTAACACTTGGTATCAGAGCGCAGTGGTATTGGAGAGGCATCCGACTACATTATTCATGTAGAGGACTACCTCGCACAAGCCTTTAGTGCATCTTACACATCAAGACTTTGCAGACTTCGTGACTACGACGTGAGGCGAGCGAGCGCAACCGACGACCGGCAGAGGGTCTTCGAAGGTGATTTCGGCGATGGAGGAGTAGAACGTACCGATGCAAGTGAATTCTAAAGCAACCGCGAACGCTGGAGTGATAGTATTTGCGGCAGCTGGAACTACCCCTACAGCTTTGGCGACCAGTCTCGCCACGGACCCGACGGGGACAAACTAGCCGTCCCTACCGAGAGCCTCGATGACGACATCAGGGACGACATGTGGCACTGGGTGACATGCGCAGATCAACAAGGAACCGGCAAACAGGATCTCCGAACCCAAGGGCATCAATAGCCACCTGCTCCAACAACTCAATGTCGTGATGGAGGCTCTTCACAATGCAAGCGCGGATGAAGCAGTGCTCGTCGAGATGAATTATCAACTCTCGAGCAAACCCAAAATTTGTCTGGCTCCACCAGAACCGTTCGATCCTGCAAATTCACAAGGACCAGTTGTTCGGATGTGGCTGACGAGTTTGGAGGTGCACTTCACCGCTGCTGGGGTCAGCGACGATCAGAAGAAAGTTGACCTCGCAGCCGCGCTTTTGCGTGGCACGGTGTTAAATTGGTGGTCCGACCTAAAGACCATCCAACGACAGCAGGAGACCGGAGGAGCATCATCAACGACTCACGACACCCGTCTCACATTACAAACCACATGTGTTCTATCCTTGGAGCAGATCAACCTACAGTGGCTAGACGTGCTGACGCCACCAAATGACGAGAAGGAATTCTCATGCGCGATGATTGCATGCTTTGGACGATTGAACGGGAAGTCTGACGCATGGTACAAAATCCAGCGTCTACGTCAACAGTCCAGTGTGGCGGAGTACACTCAGAGATTCTGCAAGATTATCACCCGAGGAGACATCGTCCCTGACAAACTCTTTTCCCACTACAATAACAGCCTCAAATGGGACATCGGGCAAACAATCGTTATTTTTGGCATCCATCATGATTTGCCCCGGATCATCGCAACAGCAGAAAGGATCGACGGCGCCGACTACAACGCTCGGATCCAGGAATCCGATGGTTGGCGACCTCCTAACCACAAGTATCATGGGAATGGAAAGAACCAGTCGGCGGACTCCTCGACTCCGATGGAAGTAGACGCCATCGACGCAAACCTACTACAACTGCAGAAAAGTCGGGCACATTGCTCGCAATTGTCAGAGCAAGTAGCGGGGCAAAAGGGGGGGGGAGTAAAAAACAGATTTGGAAAACGACAAAGAGCAGGAGTGAAAGGTGCAACTCTTGTTCGTGATGTGCGATCTGCACCAAAGGATTGCATATATGAATGACCCATAGCACCGCAGAGGGTTTTTGAGATAGAAAAGTTCAATGAGGGATACAAGGACGAAAAATTGGCAATATTGCTTAAAGTTCAGCCTCGAGGATGCAAAATCTGCATATTGGTACCGACACTATTGGATGGAGGAGCTTCACATAGCTTCGTAAGCAACGACATGGTTCGCAAGCAGGGTTTGTAGATTGAACCAGGGGTATTTCAAGGAAAAAAAGGTCAACAGGATACTACAGATACGGAGACTCCAAGAACCACTATGACTACAAGTGGGAGAGCTATGGGGTGTAACGGTTTGGAGGTCTTGTCTAATGAGCAACCACAAAATCATCCTCAGACAAGATTTCCTATTCTGGTACAATCAACAGGTCAATTGGAATAGCGGCGACGTATACGTGGAAATCAACGGCACCAAACGACAGCTTCCGCGTGCGAGACGGAAGCCGACGGCGGAAGCAGCACAGGTAGAAGCAGTAGAGGAAGACGTAGAAGCCCAAAAGCGACAACCGGTGCAACCGATGCCACTCAACGTGGCCAAGCACTGTATACGACGAGGAGATTGTGCGTGGCTCATGCATCTTGATCCAGTAGAAGAAGCGGAAGTAGTAGCAGCTGACTCATCATCGGCCTCATCAGCCTCATCGGCCTCGATGAAGCTCGCGATGGTACCCGAAGAGTTCGCACCACTCATGAAAGAGTTTGCGAACGTCTTCCCTAACGAACTCCCAAAAACATTACATCCTGAGCAAGACATGGACCATCGTATCGAACTGGAGCCGGGCAGCAGACCCACCGTCTGAGGGGCCTATTCGATGAGCGATCACGAACCGACAAATCTGAAAAAGCAGCTTGACGTGATGCTCGGTCAAGGGTTCATCCGCCCATCCACGTCACTGTACTAGTATTATTCGTGAGAAAAGAGAACAAGCGAGATGCGTATGTGCGTGGATCATCAGGTTTTGAACGACACCACCATCAAGAACAGCCACCCTCTCCTTTGAGCCGTTGAACATCTTGACCAACATCGTCGGACCCGAAATTTCACCAAACTCCACATACGCAACGGATGTCACCAGATATGCGTGACAACTGCCGACATCGAGAAAACGGCGTTTCAAACTTGGTACGGGCACTTTGAGTTCACGGTCATTCTGTTTGGACTCACAAATGCCCGGGCGACGTTCATGGCGATAATGAACAGCATTTTTTGGCCTTACCTTGACAAATTTGTCGCGTTGTACCTCGACGACATTCTGTTGTACAGTCGCATCCCGAAGGAGCACGATGGATATCTCCAAAGGGTTCTCGAAGTTTTACAAAGAGAGATTTTTTTTTCAGAAAACTATCAAAATGCGACTTTGATCGTCATTTGATCGGGTTTTTGGGTTACTTCATCAACGGTGGACGGATCACCATGGATCCGAATAAAAGTGGCAGCAGTCGCTTATTGGTTGACGTCAACCAATGTTCAAGAAATTCAAGTTTTCCTTGGATTCTGCAATTATTACTGACAATTCGTGCGGGAATATGCGCGAGTGTCAGTGCCTCTTTCTGACTTCCCTCGAACTGAAAACGAGTGGCGGTGGGGAGACAGCGAAGAGGAAGCGTTCACCGCTTTGGGCAACGCTTTGACTTCGCCGCCAGCCCTACGATTATCAGATCCAACGATCGACTACATCATTGCTCCGGATGCATCAGACCGAGCCATTGGCTCGATCCTCTTGCAAGCCCACGGAAACGGCGAACAACCTGTCGCCTATATATCCCGAAAACTGCGAGGGCCGGAACTCAACTAAGTGGAAAAAGAAAGGGAGATGATGGCGGTCGTGCACGTGTTCAAGACGTGGCGATGCTACCTGGATTGTCGCCGATGCATCATGCGCACTGACCACCACGCGTTGAAACATTTGAAAACGCAGCCGAATCTCAACGGACGTCAAACCCGATGGATGGATTTCCTCGAGTTCGGGTTTGACTACGAAATCGAGTCCCGACCAGGCAAAACCAATCCGACGGACGCACTCAGCCGCCAACCAAATTTAATGGCCGACGTGGCAACCCTACATCTACAATCAGATCCCTACCTCAAGCGATGGTTGGCACGAGGCTACGACCAGCACGGCGGATATGATAAAATCAAAGTCTGGTTTGACGCACCCTGCTGGCGACGGCGCTTCACTCGCCAGGTGGTCGTTCCCCCGAATGACGCACTTCGCTGTATGCTGCTTGAAGAATACCAAGACAACGGTCCATGTGGGCACTTCGGAGAGGACGAGACGCTGAAGAAGCTGGCAAAAAATTACTGGTGGGACAAGATACAATCCGATGTGACCAACTTCTACAGGATGTTGGTTTGTGTGGCTTCCGCCCGTCACGACCGACACCGCTACTTTACCGATATACCCACATTCGGGGTATATGGTAGAGGAGGACGTGACGACACGACGGGCCTCCGGACTGCACCGAGACTTCTCCAATACCTACGACAGCGCCGGCGAGACGCGGTCGATGCGTTCTGGTAGCCCTGTGGGCTTGTCGAGAGCTAGGAGAGTTTTTCCGGTGGGTTGAGACCCGCGCACCCGGTGGACTAAATCGGTGCGACAAGGAGACCCGGTGGCTGTACTAGCGCTTCCGATGTTCGGAAAGCCGTGTGTGATGTCTGGATGTTGATTCTGAGATTTTCTGGCACTACTCCTATTTTCTCCGTGGTCGAGACCCGAGCACTCGGAGAGCTGTTCCGGTGCCTCGAGGAGACCACCGTTATTGTTATCATGGTGTACGCAGTGTATTCTCCCGTTGACTCGTTTGGGCTCAGCGGGGGTGACGGGGCCCGGTGCGGCTAGCTGCCGGCGCCCCTACTTAAGCCCGCTAGGGGCTCATTTGTACTCTCTCCTTGTTCTTTTATATTCAGCGTTCCAGACTTAGCCAAATTCTTGGCATCTTGCATCGCACTTACACACAGAGCTCATGTTCGTTATTGCATGGGCCTGCATGCCCTAAAATATTTCCAATTTGGTATCAGAGTACAGGGGGACGTGTGAGCAGCAGAAGCAGCAGTAGTGGGCGGAACGCAAAGAGAACGCGCCATTTGGCGCCACGTCGGCAGCAGCGTGAGGGAGCGCGAAGCGACTGCACGTGAACGCCACAGGGGCAGTGAGCCGCACATAGCAGCACTAGTGACTGCGGCAGCAACAGCAAAAGCAGCAGCAGTAGCAGCCACTGTAGCAGTGGCGACAGCAGCAGCAGCCAGTGCAGTTGTGGCGCAACAGCAACAGCAAGAGCAACTGCAGCAGTGCATCAGCCGGTACAGCAGCGGCGTCACTAGCAGCAGCACATAGCAGCAGCCACTACAACGGCGGCGACAGCAGCAGCAGCGTGCAGCAGCAAGTAGCAGCGGAGACAGCAGCAAGCGGCAGCCACGGCAGCAGCAAGCAGCAACAGCAGCTGTTGCGCAGTTTAGAAGCAGCAGCAGCAGTGGAAGCAGCAGCAGCAGCAGCGGCGGCAGCATCGAGCAGCAGCAGAAGCTGCTGCTGCATAGAGTAGCAGCAGCAGCAGCGGAAGCAGCATCAGCAGCAGCAACCGCAGCAGCTGTACCCGCCGCTGCACCTGCTGCTGAAGGAGGGCCTCGTAGTCCTCCTGTGAGGGCGCCCGTCCCCTCAAAGGGGCCCCGTCGACCCCATCAGAGGGCCTCTCCGAGGAGGGGGCCCGTCGGCCCCTTTCGCCCCCCTCCCCTTCTTTCGAGGAGGCCCTCGGAGGGCCCCGTCAAGCCCCTCCGAGGGGCCCCTCGGAGGGGCCCGTCGGCTCCGTCGGCCGACGGACGGAGGAAGGGGCGGACCCCCCCCCTCGCCTCCTCACTCACTTGCTCGCTCGCTCACTAGCTCGCTCCTTTTTTCTTGCGAGCAAGCGAGGAGCGAAGAGGGGGGGGGACGACCTGACATCGCACCCTCATTTTTTATTCCCCCCCCCATCCTGACCTGCTCCCTTTCTAGGGGGCAATCTACAACCGGGTGACGGTCAAAGCCGGGGTGAGCAGAAAGAGAAAAAATAACAAGAGGGACGAAAAAAAAGAGGGGGAGATTGAGAATAAAAAGGTGGCGGGTGAGGGCAGCGAAGAAATGAAAGGAAAAAAAGGGGGGTGGCCGAGGGCAAGGGAAAAAAATAAAAAAAGCAAAAAAAGGGATAATCTTCCAACTACCACCGCCGCAATAGCAGCAGCTTTCATAGCCGTAATAGCAGCATCGGGCGGTGGAGTGTCAACGACTACATAGTGCGGCGACTACGCCAGTGCTTGCAGTTTTGACTTCACAGCCGACAGCAGATTGTGCATCGGCGGCGATCTCCACTTCGAGACGCGTCCTGTACCGGCATCTTCCTGGGGTCCGTGGATTGGTGCACGCACTTCGCTCCGTAGGATCGACGGCGGATTTGAGTCTTACCATCTCCGAGGGCTGGGTCGTCTACCGCTTGGAGCAGCAGCCACATCTGCAGCCGCCATCCCTTCTCGTCCTGGAACAGTCTTTGCTGTATTAGTGGCAGCATCATTAGTGGCCGCAGTTAGTCAGACTCTAGTCTCCGGGCGTGCTGTGGTAGTGCAACACTTCCCGTCTGGTCAGGTTTGCTGACCCGGACGCCGTGACCTCCAGGAGTGACAGTACCTACTGGCCTCATTCTCTCCCGTGGCTTGGTGTTTACCACCGGGAGTAGGTGCCCTCGGTACCTATCCATCGTCCAGCGCACGAGATGAGTGCACGGACATCTGAGCTGGCGCCCTGCACGTTCGCCTATTACTACTGTGGTGATGGACATCATGGTTGGCGTCGCTGTCGGACGCGCCCTCCCGGCTGGCATCCACCTTGGCTACAGCCTCGTCCGAGCCTGTGTCCTCCACAGCATACGGATCTGCCGGCGTTGGTAGATCCCCTCGCTGGACCTTTGGCAAGCATATTTGCCGAGATCCACAGCCTGCGGCAGACGATGCAGCGGCTTTGTGACCTCGTCATCACTAAGCGTACTTTTGCTACTCGTTTGTCGACGGCCTATTCGATCACATCTCCTCCATCATCTTCTCCTTCCTCATGGGATGGTGTACCTTCAGCTCCACCTACCAGCAAGTCCCAGTCTGCCACCATCGTTTCGATCCTCCACTCTGCTGTGACTACGACGCCACCTCGCGATGACATGTCTTCATGCAATCGTTCCAGTCGAGTGACCAGCGACGTCGGTGTCAGCGCTCCGCACGCCGTGCTCGCGCCGGTTTTGATACATCCTCCACCTCCTCCGCCTCCGTTGCTGTACCTGTCAAGGGGGAGTGTGGTCACCGCGCATTGCCTGTTGTGACCGTAGCGACAGGATCCGCACTCACGCCGGACCGTGGTGCCCGAGCGTCAGCTCAGCCAGACTCAGATGACACGGTGATAGCACATGGCTTGAGTCCGATCTCGACATGGCGTTCATGGAGACTTCCATGTCATCGAGCTCGACTTCCACGTCCGGGCTGGATCCAGATCTTCTGTAGCAGCAGGTTACATCAGGAGGAGCGCAAACACGGCGTCCTTGGGCGGTGCCACTTGCGGCTCCGACCGGTGGAGACCCAGTGGCGGCACAGGAGTCCTGTATGGATCGGGATGCGTCTACCGAAGTTTTGGGAGAGTGTCTACAGCATGCTCACACCACTCTGGCCGAGGTTGCATGGCTTGAGACATGTATGTCATCGAGTTCGAAATCTACGCTGGGGCAGGAGCCGGACGTTCTACAGCAACAGGTTGCATCAAGAGGAGTGCAGGTGCCGCGTGCTTGGGCGGTGCCACTCGCGACTCCGACCGGTGGTGGCCTGGCAGTGGCGCAGGATTATTGTGCTGATCGAGATGCCCCACACAGATCTCCGGGGGCGTTGGCGCACGAGATTCACACCAGTACGACAGCAGTCGCAGTGCATGAGCAAAGTCGGCTGGTTGGTCTTTAGGAAGTTGAGGCATTATTGAGAGCAGCAGTTCTAAGAGACGTCGCTGGGACATATGCTGCAGCAGACACAGCAGGCTCCACCGTCTCATGTGCGGTACATGAGGACCAGCTTCAGTGTGAGGAGTCGTCCATGTTCCTACAGTCTCCGGGTTCCCCTACCCACGACGGAGCAGCGACATACATGACGGAGTCAGATGATGGTCCTTACTCTATCATGGAGCAGGTGGCAACGACTAGCCTTCTCGGCGAGACACTGCGTGAGCGCCAGTTACGCTTGTTGGTCGCCTTGACGGGCGTTGTCAAGCCGGGTTCCTACACACCTGTGTCCACTACGGTGGCAGTCCAGGACAGTGGAGTAGATCCCTACACGCAGATGGAGTCACCTCGTCAGCAGGAGCTGAGTTCTGCCCCTTCGTGTTCACCTGCTGGTGACCTTGCTGATCACATCGACGCTGAGAGTGGCAATACCTGTACAGACGACATTTCCACATGCTCCACGGACTCTGACGGCTCATCCTTCTCCTTCTCTCTCGGCATGCGACCGCTCACTCCTCGTGTGACAGACACGAGTTGTGGTGTGGATGCGACACCTGCAGCTGCATCCGATGTTCTAGTGTCTCAGCGCATAGCGAGTTTGGTTGACCCCCAGGAGGATGCAGCAGCATCAGTCCCATCAGCTTCAGCAGCAGAGATGCAGATGGAGCTGTACTCACGAGTTGTGCAGTCTGCATGTGCACCATCGAGTGAGGCAAAGTTTATCCTCCGCGAGGCAGACATGGGCCACCTCCACATGTCTGAGGCAGATTATGCTGACCTGTAGGAGCGTGTAGTCATGTTACAGCGGGAGATGATGGCCGCGCGTGAACAATTTTCAGAGGAGGACAGCATCACTGCTATTGGTACGATCCTTCCGCCAGCAGCATCTAGCACACCCAAACTCGGGGAGGATCTTGTACCGGCTCCGAGTATGACGTCCGTTGGAGACACTGTCATAGGAGAGGTGAGCATGCCTTCGGCTTCCGCCATCCTGGCTCCTGTCGACCCCATTATCGCTCCTCCTTCTTCTTCTACTGCCGTCACGCACCTTCATCCACCTGACTCACCTGCCCCATCGTCATCTTCATTCACGAGTGGTGATCGGGTTCGTTGCTCCAGCTCTCCTCTTCTGGCTCTACACCCTTGTGCCTCAGGATGTGCTATCCCGTATTGGAGGCCAGCTCTGCCACTTCATCCACGTACGCGTGCTGCTCGCCCATTCCCTTTCCTCCGGCATACACAGATGCATCGCGGCAGAGCGGAGATTGGAGAGACTGTGAGTTGGGACCCTTGGCAGTCACGCGAGGGCTGGTATACCCCAGGTGATGCAGCTGCGACGTGAGGAGTCGTAGCCGGAGACACCACTTCGTCTTTGAGGGAGGGAGTCGACTCATAGGTGACAGGAGGAGCTATCTCTGTATGATGGATACACCACATCACTCATCGGCTAGGATCTGTTCAGCTACGGCATCAGCATCTCCATCAAGGACATCGCTGCCAGGTTCATCTGCCCAGGGGGAGTGTTGTGTGGACCTCGACCTAACGCGACGTCATGGGAGATGCATGGCGAGGTCCATGCTCTGTTGTGAGCATCTACAGCATCCCGCATGTGGCTCATGCTACGTGCCTGCACAGCTGCATGTAGATGGTAGCACCCTGTTGGTCAAGACCCGGACACTTGGTGTGTTGTACCAGTGTCACGAGGAGACCATGTGATCGTGTGTCTTGGTGTGTGGCATGTGCATGCGAGCTGTTGGTCAAGATTCGGACATGTGGTGTATTGCACCCGTGTAACGAGGAGATCCTCCCATGATCCTGTGTTTGGATGATGATACTATTGTGTTGGATTGCTCGTAGCGGTCGAGACCCGGGCCCTGGTACCGCCAGTGTCACGAGGAGACCATCTTGACCTCTGACATGTGTATGGTGTATATTACACTGGTTTGTGTGCGTGCGCATCACTCCTCTCATGGTCGAGACCCAGACACTTGGTGGGCTGTGCCAGTGTCCAGGGAGACCGTAGATGGATAGCAGATGTGTGTGTGTGTGTGTGTGTGTGTATGTGTGTGTATGTGTGTGTGTGTGTGTGTGTGTGTGAGTCCACTCATGCATATTATGGCTTGCCATACATTGTTGTTCAATGCCTTCGTTCATTCGTTCTGGCGTGGACGGCTATGTCAGCCAGGGGGAGTGTTGCTTTGTGTGGCTTCCACCCGTCACGACCGACACCGCTAGTTTACCGATAGACCCACATTCGGGGTATATGGTAGAGGACGGCGTGACGACACGACGGGCCTCCTGACTGCACCGAGACTTCTCCAGCATCTACGACAGCGCCGTCGAGACGCGGTCGATGCGTTCTGGTAGCCCTGTGGGCTTGTCGAGAGCTAGGAGAGTTTTTCCGGTGGGTTGAGACCCGCGCACCCGGTGGACTATACCGGTGCGACGAGGAGACCTGGTGGTTGTACTAGCGCTTCCGATGTTCGGAAAGTCGTGTGTGATGTCTGGACGTTGATTTTGAGATTTTCTGGTACTGCTCCTATTTTCTTGGTGGTCGAGACCCGAGCACTCGGAGAGCTGTTCCGGTGCCTCAAGGAGACCACCGTTATTGTTATCGTGGTGTACGCAGTGTGTTCTCCCTGCTGACTCGTTTGGGCTCAGCGGGGGTGACGGGGCCCGGTGCGGTTAGCTGCCGGCGCCCCTACTTAATCCCGCTAGGGGCTCATTTGTACTCTCTCCTTGTTCTTTTATATTCAGCGTTCCAGCGTTATCCAAATTCTTGCCGTCTTGCATTGTACTTACACACAGAGCTCATGTTCGTTATTGCATGGGCCTGCATGCCCTAAAATATTTCCAATTCAAGACATATAGCACATGTCAGCGACAAAAATGTTGTCGCACGAGGCCACCCGGACTTCCGCAGCCGCTTCCTATTCTGATGGAACCACGGGTAGACATCTCTGTGAACTTCGTCGCTGGGTTACCGGTCACACCCGAGGGTTATGATGCAATGCTTGTGGTTGTCGACAGGTTTTCTAAAATGTCCCACTTCATCCCGACAACAACCACCGTCACTACCGAGGGAACAGCACACCTATTTCTAAACAACATCGTACGGCTACACGGCGTACCAAGAACCATCATGAGCAACAGAAACAATCAATTGACCAACAACTTTTTGCGCGAACTGATGACTCGCTACGAAAGCAAAATTCAACTCTGGACGGCATTTCATCCCCAAGCAGACGGTCAAACCGAGCGAACAAATCAGACGTTTGAGCAACTGCTTCGAACTCTATGCAAACGTCATGGGACGGGTTGGACACAAAAACTCCCAACCGCCGAAATCACATACATCTCGACGGTTTCCATTGCAACGGGTAAAACATCATTTGAAGTGGTGCACGGCAAACTTCGCGCCACTCCAGCGGGACTACAAAGTCACACAAATATTCCAACAGTCGATGTTCAACGACGAGACTTCACCACTATTTGGGAGGAAACACTGTAGACTCTCGCGAAGACACAAGCAGTGATGAAGCGAGTAGCTGACCGACATCGCAACAACGACAACTTCACCATTGGCGATCGAGTCCTTCTCAGTTCGGCGAACATCAAGCTCCGATGATCGTTTGAGATCGAGCGCTTGCAAACCCCTGTGGTTACGTGACTCAAAATCCCCAACACTCCGTAAGTTAATTTGCTCTTCCATGCTAGCAGACTCAAGCACTACCAAGACCTCGGAGAGATCTTCCCCGGCAAGGATGTCCCTCCTCCGCCTTCCATCCAAGTGGACGAAGACACGGAATGTCATCGAGGACATGATTGGACATAGACGACGAGGCAAGACAACATAAAACTCTGTCAAGTGGCACAGCTACAACGTTGCGCATTACAGTTGGTAACCCTAGGACAATCTCGGGGACGTTGATATTCTCATCGACGGCTACTACCGCCGTTTCTATGCCACTTCTGCATGCGCGCCGGGACGTCGCCGCTAGTAGGGAGGGAAGTGTTACGCACCAAACGTACATGAGTCCGTAATCTTCTCGAGTGTGCATTTATATTATCACGTAAACAGCCCATTGCGTCGCGAAGACTGCGATATTCACTCCGACGGCCGAGGGAAAACTGGCCAACTGCCCGGCCCTCAGTAGATATTCTTGAACATTCTGAAAGCTTCGACCATTCTCGCGAACCTACGAGCAGAAGTGTCACGACCTTCCGGTCGACTTCTCGACGCTTCACGATGAATCTGAATTTATAAAGATGCATCGCGCATCTTCACCACCGATTCTCAAAGATCCATAACTTGTCGACGGACCTTCTGGAATCCGACCGCTCACGACGCGGCTCCGCACGTGTCGCTTGACAATCAACCAACGACCACGACTACGCTTCATTCGTAACTCGACACGTGTATATATATATATATATATGTTCGACCATTTTGAAGCTTTTCATCGAATTAAACTTAGGGGCCAATTTCATTTTACCCACCATTTGAAAACGTTATGCGCAGGTTACCCACGGTTGACAACTTCATTTACATAGTGTCCAGTCGTGGGAGAACATGCCTACTATCCCCACTTTTTTGCAGGTCCCTTCCGTTCTCCCCACATATTTTAATCGGTGACCACAATCTCCAAATTTAAAAAAGGCTACGCAAATTACCTACTATTCCAGGGCTGACTCCGATACCCACTTTTGTGCGATACAGGCGGCAGGGCCGCCGAGCGTGAAAACATCAGAACGGGTCCCTTGTGGGAGAATTATCTGCATCGTGGAAGGGTATGCATCCCCAACGGTTACATGGCATGCCACCGTGTCAGGCCTCTCGCGTGTACCGGAGGACCACTCATATGCCTCGACGACGTATTCCAGCGTACCTACAGTTGCGACCAAGCAACTGCTGACGCGACGAACGGACGCCGTCGATGCGCTGCCGTATGAAGCCGTGATTCACGGGTTATGGGCCAATCATTCCGCCGAAACAGTCTCTTTGTATCCATCACTTATGCGCGGTGCACACGGTAACAAACAATGATGGCTGCGAAGGATTCACCTAACGAACCGGTACAATGTACCAGTTCGCAAGGTTCTTCGACGTACTGAAAAGTACATAACATCTAACTGCGCATAATGCGATCTTCTTCACTTAGCGACGCCTCTTCCATTGGATCGACAAACCAATCTTGGCTCCGACTGCATGTCATCCGAGGGGCGCATGAACTACAGAGAAGGTCGAGGATGGAGTACTGGATATTATGTGGATCCCTTTGTTGCACACCGAGCATGGGTCGCAATGAAGGAAACATGGGACCGCAAAGAGGCATGTACGACGTTCGTACGTGGCCGCCATCCGCCAAAGGCTACATGGCCCCCGATACCTGAAGCCATGGCACAGACCCTTGACTGGCCAATGCCCAGTTTGAGACCATCGAACTGCCCTGACATATGGGAGCCATGGATCTCATCCGATCCTAACTGTCCGTGCGGATGCAACCGCTTGTAGATCTCGTACAAATACGGAGTTGGCATTCGTCATTAGCCATCTCCAACCACTGTGGTTACCGTACTAGACATGGGTCGACCGAGCTATACACATGACGACACCGAGCCCACTGACATGGATGTGCGTACGCGTTTCTACACCGAGCGTACCTACACATGGGCAACTGTGTAGAGGATGTACCGATGGGATGAAGTTGGTGCATGGGGCGATGAACCTACCACAGCTAGCATGCCACATCGGACACCCCAGCAAGTGAAGGATGCATGGGCTACGATCAAGGCTCGCCGGGACACGCTCGTTGCAACGGAGGTGAAACCAAGCTGGGTGAACGACCCATGCGAACCAGAGACCATGTGCTGGATACTGGGTGTTCGCATGCCAACTCCTCGTCCACCAACCACCCCAGGACAGTGGATGCCTTGGACTTCATAGTGTTGGTGGATGCTTTGGACTAGTTTTCAATTTTTCTTTATCACCATACCCAGTGTTCTCTTCTCCGCGTACCATGTACAGAATGCGTTGACTGTTAAGCCTAATGATATGATGTGATGAATGTCTGCTTGTATATTGATAGCAGCACTTGGATGCAGATGTACACCAAATGTGACAGTGGGTAATTCGAACATTTTCTTGTTCATTCTTGCAAGCATACCTCTGTAAATATGAGTCTTGTATTGTTTCCACATCAAAGTACTCCTGTTCCAGGCACATTGCAAGAAACCAATGTTACCTGTTAATTTCGCACATTAATGCACAGGATGAAACAATGGTTCCTAACACGTTCCTATGCGAATGACTACACACGGTGAAAATGGACCACTTCCATACACAGACTAACAAGGCATCCTTGATATACGAGTGCACTAATTCATTGCTTACAACGATGTTGACTAAGGTTTGCCTATGCGAATTAATACAGTAATGGTCACAGTTCTAGTTAACACATGAATGCAATACCTAAGGGCAAGCAATTCATCGGTGTCAAATGTTTCACTCAAAAGAACAGCGGGGTCAAATAGCCGTGGCTAATCCAGACCTGCACGTACACAGGGAGACTACGCACATACGAAATGACTTTGCATGCCACACACTCTGTGTCCCACGAGAACTCACACAGAGCATCGAAGTATTCATCCCCAAAGGGTGATGCACACTGCCCACTACAGGGATTGGCCACTTGCAATCTGGCCCCTATCTCATCACCATCATGCAAGCTAAGTCTACTAAGTAGCAGTCCTGTCTCCACGAATGCATTGTCGCCAACTGCTTGTTGCTCTTCTCGGGGCTTTGCACGTCTCCTCCAGATCATCTTGCATTTCCGTGTGCTCGTCACGGACCCACGGATGTAGGCCACTGGTAGAACCTGCAATAGCAAAGAAACCCATAGGTTAGAAATGTTGTACAAGCAGAATGAAATGATGAAAACATGCCTACACAAAAGACTCTGCTTAAGACTTACCATGGAAAATTAGCGAAGGACCATTACGCACGGCGACGCCGCTTGGGGTGTGCATCGTCCTCAGACAAGCCGGAGGAGGACTCCCACTCATCCTCGTCCCCACTACCCGAGGTCAGGGACTCTTCTTCTTCTAAGTCCGTGTCAGTGCAGTCACCTGACTCAGAGCTTTCACACTAGGATGACTCACTGGAGTCATCTGCATCATCAGGATTGTCCACCTGTGACGTCATGATGAACATTCCCTCTGCACCATCTGCTTCCCCCCGTCCTGTGGCATTGCCTTTAGCTATGTCTGCACCCAATGCCCCCCCCCTGCACCAAGAGCAGCACCATTGTCTCCGTTGTACGGTCCTCCCGCGGACCTGCTGAACGCTTCCCTGGCACTTCCTGCACGGCGTAAAACTCGACGTCTTGCAGCTCCATTGCCAACAGCCAGCACTACAGTCAACACGCCAGCTGCACCACCATCACCCCCATTCCCACCGCCAACAGCTCCACGTACCACCTCTGTTCCACCGGCCGCACCACCCTCCAAACCTTGCCCTTCACTACCTATGCAGGGAGCACCAGGAGTGTCCCCAGCCTGCCCCATCCCAACTGCACTTCCACCACTGCCGCCCTCAAGTCCTTCAGCTCCACTGCCACCCTCAACGCCTTCAGCTCCACTGCCCGCGCCCACAGTATGACCTTGTGCTGCCGGTGCCACAGTACTGGCAACAAGCTCCACTTCAGTATTCTCTATCTCCACGTTGTTGGCTGCCAGCTCTCTCGCGCGTGCGGCAGCCACGTCTGCTGGAGATTGTGCCGGTGGGTTGATGCACTTCCGGGGCGGGTGTCCCTTCATCCCGCATCTGGTGCAGATACGGTCGCGCTTGCGACGTGTCGCCCTGTCCAAGCGCTTAGAGCGTGGACGGCCACGGGAGCGCTTCGCACCCGACTGCCCCCACCCGCGCATGGCGTACTGTAGTTCGCGCAGGTTGACCCC
>SZWC01000091.1:532842-580418 GCA_023375785.1 Penium margaritaceum
TGTGTGTTCTTGTGCACAGAACTTATATTCTATTCTGGCGGACTTTGGGCTGGTGCGCACAATAGAGGACTTTGAGACGCACGTGAGCACGAGAGTGATGGGGTCGGCTGGGTACCTTGACCCCGTCTACTTTGAAGAAGGTGCGCTGCCGTGGACCCGCGCCCCTGTGTGGAGTGTCAAGGAAATCTCGTTCACCCTTTTTAGTTTTCTTGTTATCTTCTTGGTGGTGGGTTCTAATCAGCTGTGCCATCCTTTTGGCACCAAAGGCTTCTAAGGCAAAGTTGCCAAAGGTGGATCTAAGCCCTGGCCAGCCCGGCCACCCGTGTGCATTTGTGCTCCTTTTTCCCCTCCCCTGCTGCGACGTAAACTTCTTTCCCTGGAGGAGGCGGCTCAGTGTGGGAGTGAGGAAGGAGGAGAGGGGAAAGAAAAAGAGTGTGGATGGTTCTAGGGAAGTTTTGTGGAGGAGGGAAGGGAAGGGAGAGAAGGGATGTGTGGTAGTGGAGGGTGGATGTGGGGGGAAGGGAGAGGTAGAGGTTTGGGGTGTGATGGATGAGGAAGTCAGATGAGTTGCAAGAGGAGCAGAGCAGGTGGTGTAGAGTCTTGAGATTGTTCTCTGTTTGGCACAGAGAGGCACGAATTGTTCGGAAGCTCTGTGAGAGGGGAGGGTGAGGGTGAGATGATGGTGCATGCATGGCTCCCTGGGGTGGAAGGTGGGATTTGGGATGGGGGGGAAGGGGAGGGGGGGGGGGGGGGGGGGGNGGGGAGCAAGGGAGGTGGCTGGGCTTGTGGACAGCTTTGAGTTTGGAATGGCATGGTGGGGTACAGAGGTACTGTGTCCGAGACTGCACTGGACACCAGACAGAGTTTGCTGCCACACCTGCTGGATGGTCAATGTGCATAGCGTGGTTGAGAGACTGTGTGAGGAATGTGATTTGGATCTGAGGATTATGATTCGGACCATGAGTCGCATAGGTGCGCGGTCGTGGACGAGGCTAGCTCAGCGTAGGCGTGTCCAACTTCCTCTAACTCTTCGTAGCCAACGCATCTGTCGGAAGAACAGATGTTGCAGTGAACCGGACCAGTGGTTTGCTGGGCGCATGGGCGTGCGGCTGCGTCGATCCATGTGACTCCAAAAGATTTTATTTTTTAGGCGCCCTTTTCAGCGCAGAGGGCAACGCGGGGCCTCCATTGACTGCCTTGACCCCCCCCCCCCCCCCCTTCTGCAAGTTTCAAGTGAAGCACCTTTGTTTTCCATCCTCCCTGGCTTGTGCCTTTTCTTCCATCTCGCATGTCTGCACCAGGCCATTTGTCGCCAATGTGCGACGTCTTCTCGTTCGGCGTCTTCCTCCTCGAGTTGCTGTGCGGCCTCTCGGTGGAGGACAAGCAGTTTGAGGTGTTCCGCGACTACCTCAGCGTGCCCGAGGACTCGGAGGGACGGCCGCAGATGGAGGAGGACGAGCTCGTGGCCCCACAACTCAAGGACAGTCTGTCGAAGGCGACGCTGCAATCGTATCTCGCGCTTCTAAGGCGGTGCCTCGCGGACGACTGGGATGCGCGGGATAACATGGAGACGGTGTACTGCAAGCTCAAGGAGATCATGCAAGCGGAGGGAATCTCATGACTCGGGTGAACGGGGATGCGGGGAAGGGAAAGTCGGGAGTGATGTTTGTCTTGACGTTGTACGGCGAGATGGTGAGGCTCTGTAGGGGTTGCCTCTTCCATGTAGGCGTGCATCAAGTCATCTGGCAACCCAGTTGTGGAAGGCAGTATGTGTAATTGGGACGCTAGGTATCCAAAACCTACGAGTCTCTTCAAGTGTAGAGTTTAAATAAGTTACAACTTGAAGCTTACGAAGTAGAGTTTCTCCTTTCCCGTGTTGTGTCGCATATGTCTCCAGTCAGTGCATTTTGAGGGTATGGAGAACCCCCCCCCCCCCCCCCCCCCCCCCCCCCCCCCCTGTAACAACTTTTTGTGTGTAATAGTACAGGTATGCTTCGTGATGGATGGTGCAGGGACAGTTGTGGTATGGATTCTTCCTGTTTTTACATATTGTTGAGTAGGGCAGTTGGTCGTATTCATACTCGTGCATATTCTTGCTGCATCAAGGATCCCCATCATTCGTCACCTAGCCGTCGTCGGAGTAGCATTGGGCGGTGATCGACCCATCCATAGCTATGGGGTACAAGCCAAAGGGCCTCACATGACTCGAGAACACACCAAGAGTTATGGTCCCAAAAGTGCCATGCCTTTGACTATGGCAAGTTGCCAAAGGACGAGCATAGGTGGCCGCAAGAAAAGAGCTTCTCATTGCTGTGGTTAACAGGAAGCCAAACACTGGTAATGCTTTTCAACAATTGCACGAGGTGCAAGTGAGGGCAAAAATTGTACCAGCTTTGTACGGGGCGACGTGATGTGGAAGTGGTTTGTGAAGAATCCGGTTCCACACCCACATCATGTACTTCGTGGCACTTTAAGCAAACGCTTAAGACGAGCAAGACGCTACCGTCATTGTGTGAAATCCATGAGCCATACTATGGCTCTAGATTTAAGAGATGCAATTTCGTTTAGGGGTATAGGGTGCAATACTTTTATATCGGACACCAACGAAAGCAACAAAACAAAGGTCGGAACTTATGGACTCACAACCACGATTGGAGAAAAGAACATGTAGCTTGTGCTAGTAGGAACACTCTACCTCAACAAGCAAGGACACCGCGATGATGTCACGTTTAAAAGGTCGTGGAAAGATCCAACGGAAGCTACAATAGTCGTCGTCAGTCAGACAGAGGGCATGAAAATTACAACAGAGGAACTTGACAAAAGGTGGTCCCATGATGCCTTCATGGACAAGAGCGAGAGGCTCATGGGTGCGAGACGTGGACTCAGGATAAGGGGAACAGCGCATCATGTCTTTCACATGATCAAGGTAATTAGCAGTATAGGGATCATGGATAATGGAAGCATCCAGACCAGCTTGGCTGGTAACGCTGCAAGCTGTGGTTGGGAGCGGTGTTCACATGGCAGTGGCGGCAATGAAGGAAGCATGTGTGCTCAGAAGAGAGCAAGGGACCGACATGCACATGGGCGGCATTAGTAGCAGGCCGAGTTGGTCCAAATGTAGGGACACCGTACAACTAGTCACAATGACTGCCACGAAGCACGAGCGCGTCCACATGACTTTAATGAAATAGTGTCGAAGCTACGACAAACAATAAAGTCTATCCCCCGATTGTGAAGGATAGAAACCAAATGATGACTGACCTTATTCTTTGGCACAAATAACACATCAGACGCGTACACGTCTCCCGTAGGACCAATGAGCCGCACGACACCGACAACCTAGCATCTAGCTTGATCCACTACATTCAAAACGGACATCACCAACAGGCCTCAGCGACACACAAGAGAGACACGACGGTGTCATGTGATAAGTGGCACATGAAGCGAAGATCCAGAAGCCACATGACACACGACAATACGATACATGACATGCAGCGAAACTACTGGAAAAGGCAAGAGGGGATGTGTATGACCCATGCAATGGGCCAAAACACGTGGATATGTAACACAATGCCACTCCTCCATTCATATTTTATCTGCGCTTGGACTATCCAGCGATGCTTTGCGAAGGGATACATCTGACTCATTATTCCGACCTCTGAACCCGATGGCCAAACTCATACCATAGGAGATAGCTTGAGGTATGGGCTGACAAAGCTAGGGCGTCGAGGGGGAAATCGTGCGCAAGTCCTATGGAGGATGTACTGGAGGTCATGATGTGGTTGGTTAGGTAGTCTGAAGTTGGGGATGGGAGTCTCTGCAGAGGTCTGAGGAATAATTCAAGTCCAGCTGGCGTGAACCAAAGGTGGCTTTCAGGAGATAGGTCCAGAATACAAATAGAGCTAACATGGAAAGCCACCATGGAGGTGCATAGAACTCCAAAGGTGGTCCGTAGAAGCATGGGGTCCAGCAGGGTGGTACCCACTCTGACCCATGTAGTGGCATCACCGGCCATTCCATGCTATTGAACAGCCGGCAGTTGGGGGAAAAAGACGAGTAGGAGAATATAAGAATGGTTTTCCAAGGTACAAAAAACATATTGTCATACTTGGGTCTTGACCCTGGCACAAACAAGGTTACCCGCGGTATCAGAACTAATTTCTGTTTACCTAGGTCGCAACCGAAGAGGACATTACTATAAAACTAAATAGAGGAATAAGAAAGTAAGAATGCAATGAGGATGAAAGTGGTCTTTTAAGGCACAAGAGAAGCAAATTACATGTCTGGATCGCACTCTGATAAACCAAGGTCTCCTAAGACACCAAAGATCCCGAGCTGCCACGCATGCCTCCAGTGCCCTCCACGCTCCCCACACCTCCCACGCTCCCATGTGTCCATACGAGTTTTCAGGATGGGGCTTTTGTCTTGATGATAGTGTATTTTACTTTTCTTAGTTGTGTATGCTTATTCTTTGTGCATTTGTTGCTTCTTAGACGTAGCTAACCCTTATTTAGATAACCAAGCAGCTCATACGGCTGTCAAGACCTAACTAGCTCTTATTTGGGAGCCAAGGGTTGATTTGTTGCTATCATTTAGAGTCCTTCGAGATTTTTTTGTACACATGTACGCATGTTATTATGAGAGGGGAGGAGCATAAACCCCATACTAAAATGTTTTGGTTTCTTCTAACACTTGCATCATGAAATATTCTTTGTTTTCGCTTTTGCAAGCTTCTTCGCATTGTTTTCCTCACAGTGTACTCTCTCACACAGAATGGTGGTAAGGGATTTCTCCCAATCTCTCATAGAATCCAAAAAGTAGAGGGACTACGCTTCCACATCTCATTGTGTAGCACACAACATGAGCATCATAGACGTCAAGGCTATGGTAGGCTGGACTAGGCTGGGTGGGGTATATACGTCCTTGCAACATGGAGGTTGTGAGGTGAGGAATCATGTCTCGCAGTCCTCCGGCGGAGATGGAGGCCAAAAGCAGTCAAAGTATCTTAGCAGCATCTCCTTATCAGTGCTTCCCTCTCGGCAGCGCATGTAGAGCGCACAAGAATAGCTACAAAAGAGCGGTAGTGTTCAAAGCCGCCACAACAACAATGGACGTCGTAGTCAATGACGCGTCTTTTGTGGCATGTTTAGCCATAACTACACATTTAGGAGCCGTAGAAGATAGATCATCAGTTCCTACTACTCTTGAATTCCATGCTCCACCAATAGCATCATCTAGAGGAGATTTCGATCTCCATCACTCGCTACCTAGCCTCGTCTACGGGCCGTAGCTGTAGATCCTCATATGCTTTAGTCCCTACACTTCAAACACACCCTTAAGTGTGCTCATTGCACCATTAGTAACTACAGCAAAAAAAAACATGTTGGCAACATTACCAACAGAAGCCACTACAATAGCATGCAATGATACTTCACAATGATACAAGCTACTATTGTTGTGAATGATGCAACTTAATCGAGTACAACAGTAGCTACAATTTGTTGTTCTAGAAATGGAAGTAGCATCACCTACACCTTGCCGCATGAGTAGCAGCTATTGCATGCAACAATACATGTACTAGCATAAAATGTAATGACAACAACTTTACTTGGCTACCTTGGCTACATGTATAACTGCACCTAGCCATAGAAGGAGTGAGAAGGAATTGCAATACATGGCAACAAAAACAACAGTTGCAGCAGAATGCACGACAACACGTATTAAAATCAGGCAACATTTGTAGTAGCAGCAGCAGAAAGCAACAATAGTAGCAAAATCAACAGATTACAACACACATTAGCAGGTAATGGTTGTAACAACACATGCCACTGTAAAAAGGAATATGTTCCATGACTTATTTGCTACTCGCGCGACGTTCCCAAGCTTGTCCGTTGATGAGCTCAACAATGAGTGAGCTCATTGATTGACCGTTCGGTTGGTCAAAAAATTGGTCGATCAAAGACGATGGCAAGCCGAGACCTGAAGTGGTTCACAACAAGAAACGAGGGGCTTGACAATCCACCAGACCTAGATAATTAAGCTCGTCTATCCACTCTTCTACAAACATTCTTCATGTTATTTTGTACAATTTTGTTTTCCTTACGTTTTTCTTTTTCTTCACTTGTCTTTCATTTTACTACGTAGTGGGTTTCGACAAGCAACCACGCAGTTCAGATATCCAAATGTTGATTTAAAAGGATTTGATACAGAAATGAGAGCCTTATATGATAGAGCTTAGAACGAGTAGATGCAATGTCAATGAGAAAACGATCCTTGAGAGCTAGTACGTGGGAACGTTTAAGGTGAAGATGGGACTGGTGAGATGGCCATCAACCACCAAAGAGTACATGCAAGCAAGTAGTTTTATGTCCTGAGGTCACTCGAACTGACACAAAAACACCCCTCCATGGCCCGTAGATGTTGGTTGCCATAGTTAGGCAAGGTTTCCAAGCATGAGAGGAAAGGAGCCACACACATAGAAAGGATAGATACCTTAGAAAATTTGAGCAAAGAAGGAACAGTCATACGTCATCCACGATTGACTCAAGACCAATTGCATACATCCCGACTTTGAATGAGACGACACAAACTGATGTATCATTGGCACCAGTAACAAAGGTAACGTATCTTGCCTCCGCCAGTCTACATGCAACACAACCTTGAATCATAGTCTTACATATGACTGCCATGTCACCAAAGTACAAATTGTCCTTAACGGCTACACACGTTTGTGTACCCATCAACCACGACAGAGGGTTTTCACGGAAGAAGAAGCTCAGCTCACTTCGCTGGTCATTGTGCATGGGAGCCACACCGCAACACTACTTACTGAAGGTCTTTGTACTTGCTAGTCGATATCTAGTACCCCCAAACCATTGTTTCCCTCTCTGACCATTTGTGACTTGTATTATGAGTTGTCAGCATTGACCACACATAGTGAAACTCTTTGGTCATGGTCAGTGACATATGTCTGCTATGGTTGGTCATTGTGCATGGTAGCCACACCGTGCCACTGCTTATTGAAGGTCTTTGTAATTGCTAGGAAAAAAACTAGTATTCCCAAACCACCATTTTCCCCTCAGACCATTTTTGACTCGTTTTATGAGTTGTCAACCTTGACCACACATAGCAAAATTCTTTGGTAATGGTCAGTGACATATGCCTACTTTGGTTAGTCATTCTGCATGGTAGACACACCGTGCCACTACTTATTAAAGGTCTTTGTAACTTCTAGTCAATAGCTAGTATGCCCAAACCATTTTCCCCCTCTGAACATTTGTGACTCCTATTATGTGTTGTCAAAGTTGACCGCACATCGTGAAATTCTTTGGTCATGGTTAGTGACATATGCCTAATTTGGTTGGTCATTGTGCATGGTAGCCACACCATGCTCCTAATTATTGAGGGTCGTTGTACTTGCTAGTTGATAAATAGTATTCTCAAACCATTGTTTCCTAGTCTGACCATTTGTGACTCGTATTATGAGTTGTCAATGTTGACCACACATAGTGAAATTGTTTCATCATGGTCAGTGACATATGCCTGCTTTGGCTGGTCATTGTGCCTGGTACCCACACTGTGACACTACGTATTGAATGTTTTTGTACTTGCTAGTCAAGAACTATTATTCCCAAACCATTGTCTCCTACTCTGACCATTTTTTACTCGTTTTATGAGTTGTCAACGTTGACCACACATAGTGAATTTCTTTGGTCATGGTCAGTGACACATGCCTACTTTGGTTGGTCATTGTGCATGATAGCCGCATCATGCCACTACTTATTAAAGGTATTTGTACTTTCTAGTTGAGAACTAGCTTTTCTTAACCATTGTTTTCCACTCTAACCATTTGTGACTCGTATTATGAGTTGTCAACGTTGACCAGACATAGTGAAATGCTTTCATCATGGTTAGTGACATATGCCTACTTTGGCTGGTCATTGTGCATGTTAGCCAAAACGTGACACTATTCATTGAAGCCCTTTGTACTTGCTAGCTGACAACTAGTATGTCCCAACCATTGTTTCTCCCTCTGACGATTTGTGACTCGTATTATGAGCTGTCAACGTTGACCACACATAGTGAAACTCTTTGGTCATGGTCAGTGACATATTCCTACTTTGGTTGGTCATTGTGCATGGTGGCCACACCGTGCCACTAGATTTTAAAGGTCTTTTTACTTGTAAGTCGATAAATAGTATTCGCAAACCATTGTTCCCCCCTCTGACCTTTCGTGACTCGTATTATGACTTGTCAATGTTGACCACACATAGTGAAATGCTTTGGTCATGGTCAGTGATATATGCCAACTTTTGTTGGTAATTGTGCATGGTAGCCACACCGTGCCACTAATTATTAAATGCCTTTGTAATTGCTAGTTGATAACTAGTTTTTCAAACCATTGTTTCCCACTCAGACCATTTGTGACTCGTATTATGAGTTGTGAACGTTGACCACACATAGTGAAACTCTTTGATCATGGTCAATGAAATGCCTACTTTGGCTGGTCATTGTGCATGGTAGCCACACCGTGACACTACTAATTGAAGTCCTTTGTACTTTCTTGTTGATAAATTTTATGCCCCAACCATTGTTTCCCCCTCTGACCATTTGTGACTCGTATAATGAGCTGTCAACATTGACCACACATGGTGAAACCCTTTGATAATTGTCAGTGACATATTCTTGCTTTGGTTCGTCATTGCGCATGGTAGCCACACCGTGCCACAACTTCTTGAAGGTATTTTTACTCGCTCGTCAATAACTAGTATTCCCAAACTATTGTTTTACCCTCGGACCACTTGTGACTCGTATTTTGAGTTGTCAATGTTCACCACACATGGTGAAATTCTTTGGTCATGGTCAGTGACATATGCGTACTTTGGTTGGTCATTGTGCATGTTAGGCACACCGTGCCAAAACTAATTGAAGGTATTTGTATTTAATAGTAAATAACTAGAATTTCCAAACAATGTTGTCCCCTCTGACCATTTGTGACTCGTATTATGAGTTGTCAAAGTTGACCACACATAGTGAAATTCTTTGGTCATGGTTAGTGTCATATGCCTATTTTTGTTGGTCATTGTGTATGGTAGCCACACCGTGCCACTACTTATTGAAGGTCTTTGTAATTGCTAGTTAATAACTAGTATTACGTAACTATTGTTTCCCCCTCTGATCATCTGTGGCTCGAATTATGAGTTGTCAACGTTGACCACACAAAGTGAAATTCTTTGGACTGTGTCTGACATATGCCTACTTTGGTTGGTCATTGTGCATGGTAGCCACACCATGCCACTCTTTATTGAAGGTCTTTGTACTTTCTAGTCAATAAACAGTTTTTCTAAACCATTGTTTCCCACTTTGACCATTTGTGACTCATATTATGAGTTGTTAACGTTGACCACACATAGTGAAATTCTTATATAATGGGAAATGACATATCCCTACTTTGGCTGGTCATTGTGCATGATAGCCACACTGTGACACTACGTTTGAGGGCCTTTTTAGTTGCTAGGTGATAACTAGTATGTCCAAGCCATTTTCCCCCCTTTGACGATTTATGACGCGTATTATAAGCTATCAACATTGACCACACAGAGTGAAACTCTTTGGTCATGGTTTGTGACATATTCCTGCTTTGGTTGGTCATTGTGCATGGTAGCCACACCGTGCCACTACTTATTGAAGGTCGTTGTATTTGCTAGTTGATGACTAGTATTTGAAAACCATTGTTTCCCCCTTTGACCATTCCTGGCACGTATTTTGAGTTGTCAACGTTGACCACATATAGTGAAATTTTCTTTGGTCATGGTCAGTGCTATATGCCTACTTTTGTTGGTCATTGTGCATGGTAGCCAAACTGTACCACTACTAATTGAATGTCCTTGTAATTTCTAGCCGATAACTAGTATTCCCAAACCATTTTTCCCCCTCTGACCATTTTTTACTCCTATTATGTGTTGTCAACGTTGACCACACATAGTGAAATTCTTTGGTCATGGTCAGTGACATATGCCTAATTTGGTTGGTCATTGTGCATGGTAGCCACACCATGCCACTAATTATTGAAGGTCGTTGTACTTGCTAGTCAATAGCTAGTATTCTTAAACCTTTGTTTCCCAGTCTGACCACTTGTGACACGTATTATGAGTTGTCAACGTTGACCACACATTGTGAAAATGTTTCATCACGGTCAGTGACATATGCCTACTTTGGCTGGTCATTGTGCGTGGTAGCCACACCGTGACACTACTTATTGAAGGCCTTTGTACTTGGTAGTCAATAAATAGTATGCCCAAACCGATGTTTCCCCCCTCTAACCTTTTGTGACTCGTATTATGAATTTTCAACGTTGACCACATATATAGAAAAATTTTGGTCGTGGTCGGTGACATATGCCTTCTTTGGTTGGTCATTGTGCATGGTAGCCACACCGTGCCACTACTGATTGAATGTATTTTTACTTGCTAGTCAATAACTAGTATTACCAAACCATTGTTTCCTCCTCTGAATACTTGTGACTTGTTATTATGAGTTGTCAATGCTGACCACACATAGTGAAATTCGTTGGTCATCGTCACTGACATATGCCTACTTTGGTTGGTCATTGTGCATGGTAGCCACACCATGCCAGTACTTATTGAAGGTCTTTGTACTTTCTAGTTGATAACTAGTTTTTCTAAACCATTGTTTTCCACTGTGACCCTTTGTGACTCGTATTATAAGTTCTCAACGTTGACTACACATTGTGAAATTCTTTGATCGTGGTCAGTGACATATGGCTACTTTGGCTGGTCATTGTGCATGGTAGCCACACCGTGTCACTACTTTGTACTTGCTAGTTGATAACTAGTATGCCCCAGCCATTGTTCCCCCCTCTGACCAGTTGTGACTCATATTCTGAGCTGTCAATATTGACCACACATAGTGAAACTCTTTGGTCATGGTCAGTGACATATTCCTGCTTTTGTTGGTCATTGTGCATGGTAGCCACACCGTGCCACTACTTTTTTAAGGTCTTTGTACTTGCTATTCAATAACTAGTATTTGTAAACCATTGTTTCCCCCTCTGACCTTTCGTGACTCGTATTATGACTTGTCAATGTTGACCACACAGTGAAAATCTTTGGTCATGGTTAGTGGCATTTGCCAACTTTGGTTGGTAATTGTGCATGGTAGCCACATTGTGAGATTACTTATTGAAGTCATTTGTACTTGCTAGTTGAAGAATAGTATGCCCCAACCATTTTTTCCCCCTCTGACCATTTGTGACTCGTATTATGAGCTGTCAACATTGACCACACATGGTGAAACCCTTTGATAATGTTCTGTGATACATTCTTGCTTTGGTTGGTCATTGTGCATGGTAGCCTAACCTTGCCACAACTTATTGACGGTATTTTTACTAGCTAGTTGATAACTAGTATTCCCAAACTATTTTCTCCCCTCTGACCACTTGTGACTCGTATTCGGAGTTGTCAATGTTGACCACACACAGTGAAATTCTTCGGTCATGGTCAGTGACATATGCCCACTTTTGCTGGTCATTGTGCATGGTAGCCACACCGTGCCACTACTTATTGAAGGACTTTGTAATTTCTAGTCAATAACTAGTATTACCTAACCATTACTTCCCCCTCTGATCATTTGTGGCTCGAATTATGAGTGGTCAACCTTGACCACACAAAGCAAAATTCTTTGGACTGGGTTTGACCTATGCCTACTTTGGTTGGTCATTGTGCATGGTAGCCACACCATGCCACAACTTATTGAAGGTATTTGTACTTGCTAGTGGATAACTAGTTTTTTGCAAACCATTGTTTCCCACTTTGACCATTTGTGATTCGTATTATGAGTTGTCAAGTTGACCACATAGTGAAATTCTTTTAGCATGGTCAGTGACATATGCCTACTCTGGCTGGTCATTGTGCATGGTCGCCACACCGTGACACTAGGTTTTGAAGGCCTTCGTACTTGCTGGTTGATAACTATTATTCGCAATCCATTGTTTCCCCCTATGACGATTTGTGACTCGTATTATGCGATATCAACGTTGACCACAGAGTGAAACTCGTTGGTCATGGTCAGTGACATATTCCTGCTTTGGTTGGTCATTGTGCATGGTAGCCACACCGTGCCACCACTTGTTGAAAGTTGTTGTATTTGCTAGTTCATGACTAGTATTTGCAAACCATTGTTTCCCCGTTTGACCATTTGTGACACGTATCTTGAGTTGTCAATGTTGACCACATAATGTGAAATTTTCTTTGGTCATGGTCAATGCTATATGCCTACTTTGGTTGGTCATTGTACATGGTAGCCGCACTGTGCCACTACTAATTGAAGGTCTTTGTACTTACTAGTTGATATCTAGTATTAAAAAATAATTGTTCCCCCCTCTGACCAATTGTGAATCATATTATGAGTTGTCAACGTTGACCACAAATATTGAAATTATGTGGTCATGGTCTGTGACATATGCCTACTTTGGTTGGTCATTGTGCATGGTGGTCAGACCGTGCCACTACGTATCGAAGGTCTTTGTAATTGCTAGTCGAGAACTTGTACTCCCAAACCATTGTTTGCTACTCTGACCATTTGTGACTCATATTATGAGTTGCCAACGTTGACCAAACATAATGAAATTTGTTGATCATGGTCAGTGACATACGCCTACTTTGGCTGGTCATTGTGCATGGTAGCCACACCGCAACACTACTTACTGAAGGTCTTTGTACTTGCTAGTCGATATCTAGTACTCCCAATCCATCATTTCCACCTATGACCATTTGTGACTCGTGTTATAAGTTGTTTGCTTTGACCACACATAGTGAATCTCTTTGGTCATGGCCAGTGACATATGGCTGCTATGAATGATCATTGTGCATGGTAGCCACAATGTGCAACTCTTTATCTAAGGTCTTTGTACTTGCTAGTCAATAACTAGTATCCCCAAAACCACGGTTTTCCCCTCTGACAATTTGTGAGTCGTATTATGAGTTGTCACATTGACCGCACATAGCGAAATTCTTTGGTCATGGTCAGTGACATATGCCTTCTTTGGTCAGTCATTGTGCATGGTAGCCACACCGTGCCACTAATTATTGAAGGTTTTTGTAATTTCTACTTGATAACTAGTATTCCCAAACCACTCTTTCCCCCTGTGACCATTTCTAACTCGTATTATGAGCTGTCAACGTTGACCACACACAATGAAATTCTTTGGTCATGGTCGGTGACATCTTCCTGCTTTGGTTGGTCATTGTGCATGGTAGCCACACCGTGCCACTATTTTTTTAAGGTCTTTGTACTTGCTAGTCGAGAAGTAGTATTCCCAAAACATTGTTTTCTTCTCTGACCATTTGTGACTCGTATTATGAGTTGTCAACATTGACCACACATAGTGAATTTCTTTGGTCATGGTCAGTGACATATGACTACTTTGGTTGGTCATTGTGCATGGTAGCCACACCGTGCCACTACGTATTGAATGTCTTTGTACTTGCTAGTCAAAAACTAGTATTCCCAGACC
The DNA here is from genome assembly GCA_023375785.1 of Penium margaritaceum. Classification (NCBI taxonomy): domain Eukaryota; kingdom Viridiplantae; phylum Streptophyta; class Zygnematophyceae; order Desmidiales; family Peniaceae; genus Penium; species Penium margaritaceum. Next base: position 546,377 of record SZWC01000091.1, read on the forward strand.
ATTTTTTCCTCCTCTGAATATTTGTGACCCGTATTATGAGTTGTTAACATTGACCACACATAGAGAGATTTGTTGGTCATCGTCAGTGACATATGCCTACTTTGGTTGGTCATTGTGCATGGTAGCCACACCAAGCCAATACTTATTAAAAGTCTTTGTACTTTATAGTTTATAACTAGTTTTTCTAGACCATTGTTTCCCACGCTGACCATTTGTGACTCGTATTATGAGTTGACAATGTTGATCACATGTAGTGAAATTCCTTGATCATGGTGAGTGAAATATGCCTACTTTGGCTGGTCACTGTGCATGTTAGCCACATCGTGACACTACTTATTGAAGGCCTTTGTACTTGCTAGTTTATAACTAGTATGCCCCTGCCATTGTCTCCCCCTCTGACCATTTGTGACTCGTATTATGAGCTGTTAATGTTGCCCACACAAAGTGAAACTCTTTGGTCATGGTCTGTGACATATTCCTGCTTTGGTTGGTAATTGTGCATGGTAGCCACACCGTGCAACTACTTGTTCAAGGTCTTTGTACTCGCTATTTGATAACCAGTATTTGTAAACCATTGTTTCCCCCTCTGACCTTTCGTGACTCGAGTTATGAGTTGTCAATGTTGACCACACATAATGAAATTCTTTGGTGAAGGTCAGTGACATATGCCAACTTTGGTTGGTAATTGTTCATGGTAGCCAGAACGTGCCACTACTCATTGAAGACCTTTGTACTTGCTAGTTGATGACTAGTTTTTTTAATCCATTGTTTTCCTCTCAAACGATTTGTGACTCGTATTATGAGTTGTGAACATTGACCAAACATAGTGAAACTCTTTGATCATGGTCAATGAAATGCCTACTTTGGCTGGTCATTGTGCATGGTAGCCATACCGTGACACTACTTATTGAATTTCTTTGCACTTGCTAGTTGATAACTAGTATGTCCTAACCATTATTTCCCCCTCTGACCATTTCTGACTTGTAATATGAGCTGTCAAAGTTGACCATACAGTAACGTAATGTGAGCTGTCACGTTAACTAGTATGTCCTTTGATTATGGTCAGTGACATATTCTTTCTTTGGTTGGTCATTGTGCATGGTAGGCACACCGTGCCACTACTTCTTGAAGGTCTTTGTACTTGCTATTCAATAAATAGTATTTCCACACCATTGTTTCCCCCTCTGACCATTTGTGACTTGTACTATGAATTGTCAAAGTTGACCACACATAGTGAAATTCTTTGGTCATGATTAGTGACATATGCCTACTTTGGTTGGTCATTGTGCATGGTAGCCACACCGTGCCACTACTTATTGAATGTTTTCGTACCTTCTAGTCAATAAATAGTATTACCTAACCATTGTTTCCCCCTCTGATCATTTTTGCCTCGAATTATGAGTTGTCAACGTTAACCACATATAGTGAAATTTTCTTTGCTCATGGTCAGTGATATATGCCTACTTTGGATGGTCATTGTAAAAGGTAACCATACTGTGCCATTACTTACTGAAGATCTTTGTACTTGCTAGTTGATAACTAGTATTCACAAATAATTGTTCCGCCCTCAAACAATTTGTGACTCATATTATGAGTTGTCAACGTTGACCACAAATAGTGAAATTATGTGGTCATGGTCTGTGACAAATGCCTACTTTGGTTGGTCATTGTGCATGGTAGCCAGACCGTGCCACTACGTATTGAAAGTCTTTGTAAGTCTAAGACAACTGGAGCAAGTCCAAGACAACTGGAGCAAGGTCAAGACAACTGAAGCAAGCCCAAGACAACTGGAGCAAGCCTAGGATGACTGGAGCAAGCCCAAGACAACTGGATCAATTCCAAGACAACTGGAGCATGCCCAATACAACTTGAGCAAGTCCAAGACAACTAGAGCAAGCCCAAGACAACTGAAGCAAGCCCAAGACAACTGGAGCAAGTCCAAGACAACTGGAGCAAGCCCAAGAAAACTGGAGCAAGGCCAAGAGAATTGGAGCAAGGCCGAGACAACTGGAGCAAGCCCAAGACAACTGGAGCAAGACCAAGACAACTCGAGCAAGCCCAAGATACCTGGAGCATGCCCAAGACAACTCGAGCAAGCCCAAGACAACTGCACCAAGTCCAAGACAACTGCAGCAAGCCCAAGACTGGAGAAATTCCAAGAATTCTGGATTAAGCCCAAGACAACTGGAGCAAGTCCAAGACAACTGGAGCAAGGTCAAGACAACGGGAGCAAGCCCAAGACAAGTGGAGCAAGCACCAGACAACTGGAGCAAGACCAAGACAACTGGAGCAAACCCAAAATAACTAGAGCAAGCCCAAGACAACTCGACAAGCCCAAGACAACTAGAGCAAGCCCAGGAAACCTAGAGCAAGCCCAAGTCAACTTGAGTAATCCCAAGACAACTGGAGCAAGGCCAAGACAACTGGAGCAAGGCCAAGACAAGTGGAGAAGGCCCAAGACAATTGGGGCAAGCCAAAGACAACTGGAGCAAGCCCAAGAAAACTGGAGCAAGCCCAATACAACTGGAACAAGCCCAGGACAACTGGAGCAAGCAAAAGACAACTGGAGCAAGTCCAAGACAACTGGAGCAAGCCCAAGACAAATGGAGCAAGTCCAAGACAACTGGAGCGCGGTCAAGACAACTGGAGCAGGCCGAAGACAACTGGAGCAATGCCAAGACAACTAGAGCAAGCCCAAGACAACTGAAGCAAGTCCAAGTCAACTGAAGCAAGCCCAAGACAACTGGAGCAAGTCCAAGACCACTGGAGCAAGACCAAGACAACTGGAGCAAATCCAAGACAACTGGAGCAAGGACAAGAGAACTGGAGCAAGTCCAAGACAACTGGAGCAAGCCCAAAACAACTGGAGCAAATCCACGACAACTGTAGCAAGCCCAAGACAACTGGAGCAAGTCCAAGACAACTGGAGCAAGCCCAAGACAAATGGAGCAAGCCCAAGACAAATGGAGCAAGCCCAAGAAAACTGGAGCAAGGCCAGGACAACTGGAGCAAGCCCGAGACAACTGGAGCAATCCCAAGATTACTGGAGCAAGCCCAGGAAAACTGGAGCAAGCCCAGGACAACTCGAGCAAGCCCAAGACAACTGGAGCAAGCCCAAGACAACTGGAGCAAGTCCAAGCCCTCAAGGAAGTCCAAGACAACTGGAGCAAGCCCAAGACAACTGGAGCAAGCCCAAGAAAACTGGAGCAAGTCCAACACAACTCGAGCAAGGTCAAGACAAATGGAGCAAGGCGAAGACAACTGGAGCAAGCCCAAGACAACTGCAGCAAGGCCAAGACAAGTGTATCAAGTCCAAGAAAAATGAAGCAATTCCAACACAACTAGAGGAAGCCCAAGACAACTGGAGCAAGCCCAAGACAACTGGAGCAAGTCCAAGACAACTGGAGCAAGTCCAAGACAACTGGAGCAAGCCCAAAACAACTGGAGGAAGTCCAAGACAACTGGAGCAAGGTCAAGGGAACTGGAGCAAGCTCAAGAAAACTGGAGAAAGCCGAAGACAACTGGAGCAAGGCCAAGACAACTGGAGCAAGCCGAAGACAACTGGAGCAAGTCCAAGACAACTAGAACAAGCCCAAGACAACTGGAGCAAGCCCAAGACAACTTGAGCAAGCGCAAGAGAACTGGAGCAAGCCCAAGACAACTGAAGCAAGTCTACGACAAGTGGAGCAAGTCCAAAACAACTGGATCAAGTCCAAGACAACTGGAGCAAGCCCAAGACAACTGGAGCAAGCCCAAGACAACTGGAGCAAGGTCGAGAGAAATGGAGCATGCCCAAAACAACTGGAGCAATCCCAAGACAACTGGAGCAACACCAGGACAAGTGGAGCAAGCCCAATACAACTGGAGAAGGCAAAAGATTACTGGAGCAAGCCCAAGACAACTGAAGCAAGTCCAGGAAAACTGGAGCAATCCCAAGACAAATGGAGCAAGTCCAAGAGAACTGAAGCAAGTCAAAGACGACTGGAGCAAGGTCAATAAAACTGGAGCAAGGCCAAGACAACTGGAGCAAGCCCAAGCTAAATGGAGCAAGCCCAAGACAACTGGAGCAAGCCCAACACAACTGGAGCAATGCCAAGATAACTGGAGCAAGCCCAAGACAACTGACGCAAGTTTAAGAAAACTGGAGCAAGCCCAAGACAACTGGAGCAAGTCCAAGACAACAGGAGCAAACCCAAGACAACAAGAGCAAGTCCAAGACAACTGGAGCAAGCCCAAGACAACTGGAACAAGCCAAAAACAACTGAAGAAAGTCTACAACAACTGGAGCAAGCTGAAGACAACTTGAGCAAGCCCAAGACAACTGGAGCAAGCCCAAGACAAATGGAGCAAGCCCAATGTTACTGGAGCAAGCCCAAGAGAACTGGAGCAAGCCCAGGACAACGTGAACTAGCCCAAGACAACTGTAGGAAGTCCAAGGCAACTGGAGCAAGCCCAAGAAACTGGAGCAAGTCCAAGACAACTGGAGCAAGGTCAAGAAAACTGGAGCAAAGCCAAGACAACTGGAGCAAGCCCAAGACCAAATGGAGCAAGGCCAAGACAATTGGAGCAAACCCAAGACAAACGGAGCAAGCACAAGACAACTGGAGCAAGCCCAAGACAACTGGAGCAAACCCAAGGCAACTGAAGCAAGCCCAAGACAAGTGAAGCAAGTCTACGACAAGTGGAGCAAGTCCAAGACAACTGGAGCAAGCCCAAGACAACTGGAGCAAGCCCAAGACTAATGGACCAATCCCAAGACAACTGGAGCAAGCCCAAGACAACTGGAGCAAGCCCAAGACAACTGGAGCAAGCCCAAGACTAATGGACCAATCCCAAGACAACTGGAGCAAGCCCAGGACAACTGGAGCAAGCCCAAGACAACTGGAGCAAGTCCAAGACAACTGGAGCAAGCCCAAAACAACTGGAGGAAGTCCAAGACAACTGGAGCAAGATCAAGACAACTCAAGCAAGTCCAAGACAACTGGAGCAAGCCCAAGACAACTGGAGCAAGGCCAGGACAATTGGAGCAAGCCCAAGCTAAAAGAGCAAGCCCAAGAAAACTGGAGCAAGCTTAAGAAAACTGGAGCAATGCCAAGACAACTGGAGCAAGCCCAAGACAACTGGAGCAAGTTCAAGACAACAGGAGCAAACCCAATACAACTGGAGCAAGTCCAAGACAACTGGAGAAAGGTCAAGATAACTGGAGCATGCCCAAGACAACTAGAGCAAGGACAAGACAACTGGAACAAGCCCAAGACAAAAGGAGCAAGTCCAAGAAAACTGGAGCAAGCCCAAGACAACTGGAGCAAGCCCAAGACAACTGGAGCAAGCCCGAAAAAACTGAAGGAAGTCTACAACAACTGGAGCAAGTCAAAGACAACTGGAGCAAGTCCAAGACAACTGGAGAAAGCCCAAGACAATGGGAGAAAATGTAATACAACTGGAGGAAGGTCAAGAGAACTGGAGCAAGCCCATGAAAACTGGAGCAAGCCCAAGAAAACTGAAGCAAGTTCAACGCAACAGGAACAAGCCCAAGTTAACTGGAGGATGTCCAAGACAACTGGAGCAAGCCCAAGACAAATGGAGCAAGTCCAAGACAACTGGAGCAAGGTCAAGACAAATGGAGCAAGGCCAAGACAACTGGAGCAAGCGCAAGATGCCTGGAGCAAGGCCAAGACAATTGGAGCAATCCAAAGACAAACGGAGCAAGCCCTAGAGAACTGGAGCAAGCCCAAGACAACTGGAGCAAGGCCAAGACAACTAGAGCAAGCCCAAGACAACTGAAGCAAGTCCAAGAAAACTGGAGCCAGCCCAAGACATTTGGAGCAAGTCAAAGACAACTGGAACAAGCCCAAGACAACTGGAGCAAGTCCAAGACAACTGGAGCAAGGTCAACAGAACTGGAGCAAGCTCAAGAAAACTGGAGCAAGCCAAAGACAAATGGAGCAAGGCCAAGACAAATGGAGCAAGCCGAAGACAACAAGAGCAAGTCCAAGACAGCTGGAGCAAGCCCAAGACAACTGGAGAAAGCGCAAGAGAACTGGAGCAAGCCCAAGACAACTGAAGCAAGTCTACGACAAGTGGACCAAGTCCAAGACAACTGGATCAAGTCCAAGACAACTGGAGCAAGCCCAAGACAACTGGAGCAAGTCCAAGACAACTGGAGCAAGCCCAAGACAACTGACGCAAGTTTAAGACAACTGGAGCAAGCCCAAGACAACTGTAACAAGTCAAAGAAAACTGGAGCAAACCCAAGACAACTGGAGCAAGTCCAAGACAACTGGAGCAAGTCCAAGACAACAGGAGCAAGCCCAAGACAACTGGAGCAAGCCCAAGACAACTGGAGCAAGCCCAAGACAACTGGAGCAAGCCCAAAACAACTGAAGCAAGTCTACAACAACTGGATCAAGCTGAAGACAATTTGAGCAAGCCCAAGACAAATGGAGCAAGCCCAAGACAAATGGAGCAAGCCCAATATTACTGGAGCAAGCCCAAGAGAACTGGAGCAAGCCCAGGACAACTTGAACTAGCCCAAGACAACTGTAGGAAGTCCAAGGCAACTGGAGCAAGCCCAAGACAACTGGAACAAGTCCAAGACAACTGGAGCAAGGTCAAAAAAACTGGAGCAAAGCCAAGACAACTGGAGCAAGCCCAAGACCAACTGGAGCAAGGCCAAGACAATTGGAGCAAACCCAAGACAAACGGAGCAAGCCCAAGACAACTGGAGCAAGCCCAAGACAACTGGAGCAAACCCAAGGCAACTGAAGCAAGCCCAAGACAAGTGAAGCAAGTCTACGACAAGTGGAGCAAGTCCAAGACAATTGGATCAAGTCCAAGACAACTGGGGCAAGACCAAGACAACTGGAGCAAGTCCGAGACAACTGGAGCAAGGTCAAGATAACTGGAGCAAGCCCAAGATAACTGGAGTAAGCCCAAGACAGCTAGAGCAAGGCCAGGACAACTAGAGCAAGCCCAAGACAACTGGAGCAAGCCCAAGACTTATGGAGCAAACCCAAGACATTTGGAGCAAGGCCTAGACAACTGGCGCAAGCCCAAGAGAACTGGAGCAAGTCCAAGACAACTGGAGCAAGCCAAAGACAACTGGAGCAAGTCCAAGGCAGCTGGAGCAAGACCAAGACAACTGGAGCAAGCCCAATGCAACTGGAGCAAGGTCAATGCAACTGGAGCAAGGCCAAGACAACTCGAGCAAGGCCAAGACAGCTGGAGGAAGCCTAAGAAAATAGGAGTAAGGCCAAGAAATTTGGTTCAAGCCCAAGAAAACTGGAGTAAGGCCAAGATAACTGGAGCAAGCCCAAGACAACTGGAGCAAGGCCAAGACAGCTGGAGCAAGTCCAAAACAACTGGAGCAAGCTCAAGACAACTGGAGCAAGTCCAAGACAACTGGAGCAAGCCCAAAAAAAAACTGGAGTAAAGCCAAGACGACTGGAGCATGCCCAAGACAGCTGGAGCAAGCCCAAGACAACTGAAGCAATTCAAAGACAAATATAGCAAGGCCAAGAAAACTGGAGCAAGCCCAAGAGAACTGGAGCAAGCCCAAGAAAACTGGAGCAAGCCCAAGACAACTGGAGCAAGCCCAAGACAACTGGAGCAAGCCCAAGACAACTGGAGCAAGGCCAAGACAGCTGGAGAATGCCTAAGACAACTGGAGGAAGCCGAAGACAACTGGAGAAAGCCCAAGACAAGTGGAGGAAGCCCAAGACAACTGGAGCAAGCACAAGACAACAGGAGCAAGCCCAGGACAACTAGAGTAAGCCCAAGACAAATGGAGCAACCAAGAAAACTGGGGCAAGTCGAAGATAACTGGAGCAAGGCCAAGAAAACTGGAGCAAGGCCAAGACAACTGGAGCAAACCCAAGACAACTGGAGCAAGGTCAAGACAACTGGAGCACGGCCAAGACAACTGGAGAAAGCCCAAGACAAGTGGAGGAAGCCCAAGACAAAAGGTTCAAGCCCAGGAAAACGGTAGCAAACAAGCCAATAACAAGTATTCCCAGACCATTGTTTCCCCCTCTGACTATTTGTGACTCGTGTTATGAGTTTTCAACGTTGACCACCATGGTGAAATTCTTTGGTCATTTTCAGTGACATTTACCTACTTTGGTTGGTCATTGTCCATGATAGCCACACCGTGCAACTAATGATTGAAGGCCTTTGTACTTGATAGTTGATAACTAGTATTCCTGGACCATTGTTACCCTACCTGACCATTTTTTATTCATATTATGAGTTTTCAAGTTGACCACACATAGTGACATTCGTTGGTCACGGTAAGTGGCATATGCGTACTTTGGTTGGTCATTGTGCATGGTAGCCACAACGTGCAACTACTTACTGATGGTCTTTGTGGTTGCTAGTCAATAACTAGTCTTTGCAAATCATAATTACCCCTTCTGAAAAAATTGACTTGTATTATGATTTGCCAACATTGACCATACATTGTGAAATTCTCTCGTCATGGTCAGTTCCATATGCCTACTTTAGTGGCATATGCCTAGTTGGTCATTGTGCATGGTAGCAACAAGGTGCCACTACTCATTGAATGTCGCTGTACTTGCTAGTCCATAACTAGTATTTGCACTCGTATTATGAGTTGTCAACGTTGACCACACATAGTGAACTTCTTTGGTCATGGTCAGTGACATATGCCTGCTTTGGTTGGTCATTGTGCATGGTAGCCAAACTGTGCCACTACTCATTGAAGTTCTTTGTACTTGCTAGTTGATAAATAGTATTCCCAAACCATTGTTTTCCCCTCTGAGCATTTGTGACTTGTATTATGAGTAGTCAAAGTTGACCACACATAGTAAAAGTCTTTGGTCATGGTCAGTGACATATGCCTACTTTGGTTGGTAATTTTGCATGGTAGCCACACCATGCCACTACTTATTGAAGGTATTTGTATTTTCTATTCGATAACTAGTATTCCCAAACCGTTTTTTCCCAGTCTGACCATTTGTGACTCGTACTATGAGTTGTCAACATTGACCACACATAGTGAAACTCTTTGGTCATGGTGATTGACGTATGCCTGCTATTGTTGGTCATTGTGCATGGTAGCCACAACGTTCCACTACTTATTTAAGGTCTTTGTACTTACTAGTCAATAACTAGTATTCCCAAGCCACTGTTTCCCCTCTGACCATTTGTGACTCGTATTATGAGTTGTCAACGTTGACCACACATAGTGAAATTGTTTGGTCATGGTTAGTGACATATGCCTACTTTGGTTGGCCATTGTGTATGGTAGCCACACCGTGCCACTACTCATTGAAGGTCTCTGTACTTGCTAGTTGATAACAAGTATTCACAAATCATTGTTTCCCCCTCGGACCATTTGTGACTCGTATTCTGAGTTGTCAACATTGACCACACACAGGGAAATTATTTGGTCATGTTCAATGACATATGCCTACTTTGGTTGGTCATTCTGCATGGTAGCCACATCGTGGCACCATATATCGAAGGTCCTTGTGCTTGTTATTCGATAACTAGTATTCCCAAACCATTGTTTCCCCCTCTAAGCATTTGTGACTTGTATTATGAGTGGTCAAAGTTGACCACACGTAGTGAAATTCTTTAGTCATGGTCAGTGACAGATGCGTACTTTGGTTGGTTGTTGTTCATGGTAGCCACACCGTGCTCCTATTTATTGATTTTCGTTGTACTTGCTAGTCGATAACTAGTATTACCAAATCATTGTTTCCCCTTCAGACCATTTTGACTTGCATTATGAGTTGTCAACGTTGAACATACATAGTGAAATTCTTTCCTCATGGTCAGTGATATATGCCTACTTTGGATGGTCTTCGTGCGTGGTAGACACACCGTGCCACTACTTAGTGAAGGTCGTTGTATTTTCTAGTTGATAACTAGTATTTGCAAACCATTGTTTCCCCCTTTCACCATCCGTGACACGTCTTATGAGTTGTCAACGTTGACCACACAGTGAAATTTTCTTTGGTCATGGTCAGTGATACATGCCTTCTTTGATTGGTCATTGTGCATGGTAGCCACACCGTACCACAACTTATTGAAGGTCTTTGTACTTGCTATTTGATAAATTATATTCAAAAACAATTGTTCCCCCTCTGACCATTTGTGACTCGTCTTATGAGTTGTCAACGTTGACCACAAGTAGTGAAATTCTGTGGTCATGGTCTCTGACATATGCCTACTTTGGTTGCACATTGTGCATGGTAGCCACACCATGCCACTACTTATTGAAGGTATTTGTAATTCATATGCGAGAACTAGTACTTCCAAACCATTGTTTCCTACTCTGACCATTTGTTACTCATATTATGAGCTGTCAACGTTGACCAAACATAGTGAAATTCGTTGATCATGGTCTGTCAAATACACCTACTTTGGCTGGTCATTATGCATGGTAGCCACACCACAACACTACTTACTGAATGTATTTGTACTTGCTATTTGATATCTAGTAATCCCAAATCATTGTTTCTCTCTCTGACCATTTGTGACTCGGATTATGAGTTGTCAGCATCGTGAAACTCTTTGGTTATAGTCAGTGACATATGCCTGCTATGGTTGGTCATTGTGCATGCTAGCCACAACATGAAACTACTTATTGAAGATCTTTGTACTTGCTATTCAGTAACTAGTATTCCCAAACCACTGTTTTCCCCTCTGACAATTTGTGACTTGTATTATGAGTTTTCAACGTTCACCACACATAGTGATATTCTTTGGTCATGGTCAGTGACATGTTCCTACTTTGGTTGGTCATTTTGCATGGTAGCCACACCATGCCACTACGTATTGAAGGTCATTGTACTTGCTAGTCAAGAACTAGTATTCCCAAACCATTGTTTCCTACTCTGACCATTTGTGACTCGTATTATGAGTTGTCAACTTTGACCACACATACTGAATTTCTTTGGTCATGGTCAGTGACGTATGCCTACCTCGGCTGGTCATTGTACATGGTAGCCACACCGTGCCCCTACTTATTGAATGTCTTTGTACTTGCTAATCAATAACTAGTAATCTCATACCATTATTTCCTCCTATGAATATTTCTGACTGGTATTATGAGTTTTCAACGTTGACCACACATAGTGAAATTCGTTGGTCATCGTCAGTGACATATGCCTACTTTGGTTGGTCATTGTGCATGGTAGCCACACCGTGCCACTACCTATTGAAGGCCTTTGTACTTGCTAGTTGATAACTGGTTTTTTTAAACCATTATTTCCCACTCTGACCATTTGTGACTCGTATTATGAGTTGTGAACGTAGACCACACATTGTGAAACTCTTCGATCATGGTCAATGAAATGCCTACTTTGGCTGGTCATTGTGCATGGTAGCCACACCGTGACATTACTTATTGAAGTCCTTTGTACTTGCTAGTTGATAACTAGTATGATCCAACCATTGTTTCCCCTGTGACCATTTGTGACTCGTATTATGAGCTGTTAACATTAACCACACATGGTGAAACCCTTTGTAGTGGTCAGTGACATATTGTTGCTTTGGTTGGTCATTGTGCATGGTAGCTACACCGTGCCACTACGTATTTAAGGTCTTTTTACTAGTCAGTCGATAACTAGTCTTCCCAAACTGTTGTTTTCCCCTCTGATCACTTGTGACTCGTATTCTGAGTTGTCAACGTTGACCACACATAGTGAAATTCTTTGGTCATGGGTAGTGGCATATGCCTGCATTGGTTGGTCATTGTGCATGGTGGCCACACCATGCCACTACTTATTGAAGGTCTTTGTACTTGCTAGTCTATAACTATTTTTTTTAAACCATTGTTTCCCACTCTGACCATTTATGACTCATATTATGGGTTGTCAACGTTGAACCAACATAGTGAAATTCGTTGATCATAGTCAGTGACATACGCCTACTTTGGCTGGTCATTGTGCATGGTAGCCACAATGTACAACTACTTATTAAAGTTCTTCGTACTTTCTAGTCAATAACTAGTATTCCCAAACCACTGTTTTTCCCTCTGGCAATTTGTGACTCATATTATGAGTTTTCGACGTTTACCAAACATAGTAAAATTCTTTGGTCATCGTCAGTGACATATACCTACATTGGTTAGTCATTGTGCATGGTAGCCACACCGTGCCACTACTTATTGAAGGTCTTTGTAATTTCTAGTCAATAACTAGTATGCCCAAACCATTATTTCCCCCTCATTTGTGATTCGTATTATGAACCGTCAACTTTGACCGCACAGAGCGAAACTCTTTGGTCATGGTCAGTGACATATTCCTGCTTTGGTTGGTCATTGTGCATGGTAGCCACACCATCTCACTGCCTTTTGAAGGTCTTTGTACTTTCTCGTCGATAACAAGTATTCGCGAACTATTTTTTCCGCCTCTGACCTTTTGTGCCTCGTATTTTGTGTTGTCAAAGTTCACCACACATAGTGAAATTCTTTGGTCATGGTCGGTGACATATGCCTACTCTGGTTGGTCATTGTGCATGGTAGCCACACCGTGCCACTACTTATTGAATGTATTTGTACTAGCTAGTCAATAACTAGTCTTCTCAAACCATTATTTCCTCCTCTGAATATTTCTGACTAGTATTATGAGTTGTCAACGTTGACCAAACATAGTGAAATTCGTTGGTCATCGTCAGTGACATATGCCTACTTTGGTTGGTCATTGTACATGGTAGCCACACCATGCCACTACTTATTGAAGGTCTTTGTACTTTCTAGTTGATAATTAGTTTTTAAAAACCATTGTTTTCCACTCTGGCCATTTGTGACTCGTATTATGAGTTGTCAACGTTGACCACACATAATGAAATTCTTTGATGATGGTCAGTGACATATGCCTACTTTGGCTAGTCATTGTGCATGGTAGCCACACCATGACACTACTTATTGAAGGCCTTTGTACTTGCTAGTCGATAACTAGTATGCCCCAGCCATTTTTTCCCCCTCTAACCATTTGTGACTTGTATTATGAGGTGTCAACATTGACCACACATAGTAAAAATCTTTGGTCATGGTCAGTGACACATTCCTACTTTGGTTGGTCATTGTGCATGGTAGCCACACCATGCCACTACTTTTTTAAGGTCTTTGTACTTGCGAGTCGATTACTAGCATTCACAAACCATTGTTTCCCCCTATAACCTTTTGTGACTTGAATTTTGAGTTGTCAACGTTGACCACACATAGTGAAGTTTTTTTGTCATGGTCAGTGACATATGCTAACTTTGGTTGGTAACTGTGCATGGTAGCCACACCGTTCCACTACTTATTGAAGGCCTTCGTACTTGCTAGTTGATAACTGGTTTGTTTACACCATTCTTTCCCACTCTGACCATTTGTGACTCGTATTATGAGTTGTGAACGTTGACCACACATAGTGAAACTCTTTGATCATGGTCAATGAAATGCCCACTTTGGCTGGTCATTGTGCATGATAGCCACACCATGACATTACTTATTGAAGTTCTTTGTACTTGCTAGTTGATAACTAGTATACCCCAACTATTGTTTCCCCCTCTGACCATTTTTTGACTCGTATTATGAGCTGTCAAAGTTGACCACACGTGGTGAAACCCTTTTGATTATGGTCAGTAACATATTCTTGCTTTGGTTTGTCATTGTGCATGGTAGCCACACCATGCCACTACTTATTGAAGGTCTTTTTACTAGCTTGTGGATAACTAGTATTCCCAAACTATTGTTTTCTCCTCTGACCACTTGTGACTCGTATTCTGAGTTATCAACGTTGACCACACATGGTGAAATTATGTGGTCATGGTCAGTGACATATGCCTACTTTGGTTGGTCAATGAGCATGGTAGCCCATCCCGTGCAACTACTCATTGAAGGTCTTTGTACTTTCTAGTTGATAACTAGTATTCCCAAACCATTGTTTCTCCCTCTGACCATTTGTGACTTGTATTATGAGTTCCCCACATTGACCACACAAAGTGAAATTATCTGGTCATTGTCAGTGATTTATGCCTATTCTGGTCCATCATTGTGCATGGTAGCCACACCGTGCCACTACTTATTTAAGGTCTTTGTAGTTGCTAGTTGATAATTGGGATTACCAACTCATTGTTTCCTCATCTGACCATTTGTGACTCGTATTATGAGTTGTCAACATTTACCACACATAGTGAAACTCTTTGGTCATGGTCAGTGACATATGTCTGCTATGGTTGGTCATTGTGCATGGTAGCCATACCGTGCCACTACTTATTGAAGAACTTTGTACTTGCAAGTCGGTGACTAGTATCCCTAAACCATTGTTTCCCCCTTTGACCATTTGTGACTCGTATTGTGAGTTGTCAATGTTGACCACACATAGTACATTCTTTGGTCATGGTCAGTGACTTATGCCTACTTTGGTTCGTCACTTTGCATGGTAGCCACACCATGCCAGTACTTGCTCAATGTTTTTTTTTCTTGCTAGTCGATAACTAATATTTCCCAACCATTGATTCCCCATCTGACCATTTGTGACTTGTATTATGAGATGTCAACATTGACCACACATTTTGAAATCCTCTGGTCATCGTCAGTGACATACGCTTACTCTGGTTTGTCATTGTGCATGATAGCCACACCGTGCCACTACTTATCGAATATCTTTGTGCTTTTTAGTAAATTACTTGTATCCCAAAACCATTCTTTCCCCCTCTGACCATTTGTGACTCGTATTATGAGTCATCAATGTTTATCATTCATAGTGAAATTCTTTTGTCATGGTCAAAGACATGTGCCTACTTTGGTTTGTCATTGTGCATGATGGCCACAACGTGCCACTACTGAACCCTAATCCCTGAAGGTATTTGAACTTGCTAGTCAATAACTAGTATCCCATAAACCTTTGATCCCTCCTCTGACCATGTGTGACTCGTATTATGAGGTGTCACTGTTGACCACACATAGTGAAATTCTTTGGTCATGGTCAGTGACATATGCCTACTTTGGTTGGTCATTGTGCATATGTCACAGACCATGACCAAAGAATGTACTATGTATGGTCAACGTTGACAACTCATAATACGAGTCACAAATGGTCAGAGGGAGGAAACAATGGTTTCGGAATACTAGTTATCGACTAGCAAGTACAAATTCCTTCAATAAGTAGTGGCACGGTGTGGCTATCATGCACAATGACGGACCAAATAGGCATATATCACTGACCATGACCCAACAATTTCACTTTGTGCGGTCAACGTTGACAACTCATAATACGAGTGACAAATGGTCTGATGGGGAAACAATGATTTGGTAATCCTAGTTATCAACTAGCAAGTACAAAGACATTCAATAATTAGTGGCACGGTGTGGCTGCCATGCACAATGACGGACCAAAATAGGCATATATCACTGACCATGACCGAACAATTTCACTTTGTGTGGTCAACGTTGACAACTCATAATACGAGTCACAAATGGTTAGAGGGAGAAACAATGATTTGGTAATCCTAGTTATCAACAAGCAAGTACAAAGAAATTCAATAATTAGTGGCATGGTGTGGCTGCCATGCACAATGACGGACCAAAATAGGCATATATCACTGACCATGACCGAACAATTTCACTTTGTGTGGTCAATGTTGACAACTCATAATACGAGTCACAAATGGTTAGAGGGAGAAACAATGCTTTGGGAATACTATTTATCAACTAGCAAGTACAAAGAACTTCAATGAGTAGTGGCACGATATGGATACCATGTACAATGACCAACCAAAGTAGGCGTATGTCACTGACCATGAACAAAGAATTTCACCATGTGTTGTCAACTTTGAACACTCATAATACAAGCCACAAATGGTCATCTGGGGAAACAATGGTTTGGGAATACTAGTTATCAACTAGCAGGTACAAAGACCGTCAATAAGTAGTGGCACGGTGTGGACTACCATGCAAAATGATCAAACAAAGTAGGCATATGTCACAGACCATGACCAAAGAATTTCACTATGTATGGTCAACGTTGACAACTCATAATGCAAGTCAAAAATGGTCAGAAGGGGAAACTATGGTTTGGGAATACTTGTTATCGAATAGCAAGTACAAGACCTTCAATAAGAAGTGGCATGGTGTGACTACCATCCACAATGACCAACCAAAGTAGGCATGTGTCACTGACCATGACCAGAGAATTTCACTATGTGTGGTCAACGCTGACAACTCATAATACGAGTCACAAGTGGTCAGAGGGGGAAACAATTGTTCGAGAATACTAGTTATCGACTAGGTAGCACAAAGACCTTCAATAAGTAGTGGCACGGTGTGGCTACCATGCACAATGACCAACCAAAGCAGGAATATGTCACTGACCATGACCAAAGAGTTTCGCTCTGTGCGGTCAATGTTGATAGATCATAACATGAGTCACAAATCGTGAGAGGGGGAAACAATGGTTTGGGTATACTAGTTATCAACTAGGAAGTACAAAGGCCTTCAAAACGTAGTTTCACGGTGTGGCTACCATGCACAATAACCAGCCAAAATAGGCATATATCACTAGCCATGACCAAATAATTTCACAATATTGACAACTCATAACACAAGTCACAAACGATCAGAGTGGGAAACAATGGTTTTAAAAAACTAGTTATCAACTAGCAAGTACAAAGACCTTCAATAAGTACTGGCATGGTGTGGCTACCATGCACAGTGACCAAGCAAAGTAGGCATATGTCAATAACCTTGACCAAAGAATTTCACTATGTGCGTTCAACTTTGACAACTCAATTCGAGGCACAAATGATCAGAGGGAGAACCAATGGTTAGGTAACAGTTGTTATTGACTAGTAAGTAAAAAGACCTTCAATAATTAGTGGCATGGTGTGGCTACCATGCACAATGACCAACCAGACTATGCATATGTCACTAACAATGACCAAAGAGTTTTACTATGTGTGGTCAACTTTGACAACTCATAATACGAGTCACAAATGGTCAGAGGGGGAAACAATGGTTTGAAAATACTAGTTATCGACTAGCAAGAACAAAGACCTTCAATAAGTAGTAGCACGGTGTGCCTACCATGCACAATGACCAACCAATGTAGGCATATGCCACTGACCATGACCAATGAATTTCACTATGTGTGGTCAACGTTGAAAACTGAGAATACGAGTCACAATTGGTCGAAGGGGAAAACAATAGTTTTGGAAGACTAGTTTTCGACTAGCTAGTAAAAAGACCTTCAATACGGAGTGGCACGGTGCGCCTACCATGCACAATGACCAACCAAAGCAAGAATATGTCACTGGCCATCATCTAAGGGTTTCACCATGTATGGTCAATGTTGACAGCTAATAACAATACAAGTCATAAAATTCCAGAGGGGGGAACACTGGTTGGGGCATACTAGTTATCAACTAGCAAGTACAAAGGACTTCAATACGTAGTGTCACAGTCTGGCTACCATGCAAAATGAGCAGCCAAAGTAGGCATTTCATTGACCATGATCAAAGAGTTTCACTATGTGTGGTCAGCGTTCACAACTCATAATACGAGTCACAAATGGTCAGAGTGGGAAACAATGGTTTGAAAAAACTACTTATCGAGTAGTAAGTACAAAGGCCTTCAATAAGTAGTGGCACGGTGTGGCTACCATGCACAGTTACCCACCAAAGTTGGCATATGTCACTTACCATGACCAAAGAATTTCACTATGTGTGGTCAACGTTGACGACTCATAATTCGAGCCACGAAAGGTGAGAGGGGGAAACAATGGTTTGCAAATACTAGTTATCAACTAGCAAGTACAAAGACCTTAAAAAAGTATTGGTACGGTGTGGCTACCGTGCACAATGACCAACCAAATCTGGAATATGTCACTGACCATGGCCAAAGAATTTCACTATGTGTGGTCACATTGATAGCTCATAATACGAGTCACAAATGGTCAGAGGGGGAAACAATGGCTTGGGCATACTAGTTATCAACTAGCAAGTACAAAGGCCTTCAATATGTAGTGTCACAGTGTGGCTATCATGCACCATGACTAGCCAATGTACGCATATGTCACTGACCATGATCAAAGAATTTCACTATGTGTGGTCAACTTTGACAACTCATAATATGAGTCACAAATGGTCAGAGTGGGAAACAATGGTTTAGAAAAACTAGTTATCAACTACAAAGTACAAAGAATTTCAATAAGTAGTGGTCTGGTGTGGCTACCATGCACAATGACCAACCAAAGTAGGAATATGTCACTGACGATGACCAACGGATTTCACTATGTGTGGTCCACGTTGAAAACTCATAATACGAGTCACAAATATTCAGAGGAGGAAATCATGGTCTGGGATTACTAGTTATTGACTAGAAAGTCCAAAGACATTCAATAAGTAGTGGCACGGTGTGGCTATCATGCACAATGAAAAACCAAAGTAGGCATATGTCACTGACCATGACAAAGAAATTCACTATGTGTGGTCAAGGTTGACAACTCATAATACGAGTCACAAATGGTCAGAGTATGAAACAATGGTTTGGGACTACTAGTTCTTGACTTGCAAGAACAAATACCTTCAATGAGTAGTGGCACGGTGTGGCTACCATGCACAATGACCAACCAAAGTAGGCATATGTCACTGACCATGACCAAAGAGTTTCACTATGTGTGGTCAACTTTGATAGCTCATAATACGAGTCACAAATGGTCAGAGGGAAAACAATGGTTTGGGCATACTAGTTATCGACTACCAGGTACAAAGGCCTTAAATAGGTAGTGTCAAAATGTGGCTACCACGCACAATGACCAGCCAAAGTAAGCATATGTCACTGACCATGATGAAACAATTTCACTATCTGTTGTCAACGTTGACAACTCATAATACAAGTCACAAATGGTCATACTGGGAAACAATGGTTTGAGAATACTAGTTATTGAATAGTAAATACAACAACCTTCAATAAGTAGTGGCATGGTGTGGCTACCATGCACGATGACCAACCAAAGTAGGCATATGTCACTTACCATGACCAAAGAATTTCACTATGTGTGGTCAACGTTGACAACTCACAATATGATTCACAGATTTTCTAAGAGGGAACAATGGCTTGGGAGTACTAGATATCAATAGGCAAGTACAAAGACCTTCAGTAAGTAGTTTTGCGGTGTGGCTACCATGCACAATGACCAGCCAAAGGAGGCGTGTGTCACTGACCAAGATCAACGAATTTCACTCTGTTTGGTCAATGTTGACAACTCATAATATGAGTCACAAATGGTTAGAGTAGGAAACAATGGTTTGGGAGTATTAGTTATCAACTAGGAAGTACAAAGACCTTGAATAAGTAGTGGCTCGGTATGGCAACCATGCACAATGACCAACCAAAGTAGGCATATATCAATGACCATGACCAAAGAGTTTCACTCTGTGTGGTCAACGTTGATACCTCATAATATGAGTCACAAAGCGTCAGAGGGGGAAACAATGGTTTGGACATACTAGTTATCAACTAGCAAGTAAAAATGCCTTCAAATGCCTTCACCGTGCCTAGTGTCACGGTGTGGCTACCATGCACAATGACCAGCAAAAGTAGGCATATGTCATTGACCATGATAAAGGAATTTCACTGTGTGGTCAACGTTGACAACTCATAATACGAGTCACAAATGGTCAGATTGGGAAACAATGGTTTGGGAATACTATTTATTGACTAGCAAGTACAAAGACCTTCAATAAGTAGTGGCACGTTGGCTACCATGCACAATGACCAACCATACCAGGCAGGTGTCACTGACCATGACCAAAGAGTTTCACTATGTGTGGTCAATGTTGACAACTCCTAATACGAGTCACAAATGGTCAGGCTCGGAAACAATGGGAATGCTTGTTATCAACTAAAAAGTACAAAGAACTTCAATAAGTAGTGGCATGGTGTGGCTACAATGCAAGAATATCAACCAAAGTAAGCCTATATCACTGACCATGAGAAAAGAATTTCACCATGTGTGGTCAACGTTGACAACTCATAATACGAGTCACACATGGTCTGAGGGGGAACCAGATGGTTTGGAAATACTAGTTATCGACTATTAAGTACAACGACCTTCAATAAGTAGTGGCATATTGTGGCTACCATGCACAAAGACCAACCATAGCAGGCATATGTCACTGACCATGACCAGAGAGTGTCACTATGTGTGGTCAATATTGACAAATCATTATACGAGTCACAAATTATGAGTAAGGGAATCAATGAATTTAGAATACTAGTTATCAACAAGCAAGTACAAAGACTCAATAAGTAGTGTTACGGTGTGGCTACCATGCACAATGACCAACCAAAGTAGGCTTATGTCACTGACCATAAGCAAAGAATTCCACTATGTGTGGTGAACTTAGACCACTCATAGTACAAGTCACAAATGCGCAGAGAGGAAAGCAATAGTTTGGGAATATTAGATATCAAATAACAAGCACAAATACCTTCATTAAGTAGGGGCATGGTGTGGCTACCATGCACAATGACCAACCACAAATGGCATGTGCCATTGATCGTTCCCAAAGACTTTTCCTATGTGTCGTCAACGTTGACAACTCATAATTGGAGTCACAAATGGTCCGAGGGGGAAACAATGGTTTGGGAATACTAGTTATCAACTAGGAAGTACAAAGACCTTCAATAAGTAGTGGCACGGTATGGCTATCATGCACAATGACAAACCAAAGCAGGCATATGTCACTAATCATGAACAAAGAAATTCACTATGTGTGGTCAACGTTGACAACTCATAATACGTGTCATAAAGGGTCAGAGGGGGAAACAATGGTTTACAAATACTATTTATCGACTAGCAAGTACGACATTCAATAAGTAGTGGCACTTGTGGCTACAATGCACAATGACCAACTAAAGTAGGCATATGGAGTTGACCATGACCAAAGAATTTCACTATGTATGGTCAATATTGGCAACTCATAATACGAGTAAAAATTTTCTAAAGGAGATATAGTGGTTTGGAAATACTAGTTATTGACTATCCAGTACAAAGAACATCAATAAGTAGTAGCACAGTGTTGCTACCATTCACAATGACCAACAAAAGTACGCAAATGTCACTATGTGTGGTCAACTTGACAACTCATAATACGAATCAAATATGATCTGATGGGATAACAGTGGTTTAGGAATACTAGTTATCAACTAGCAAGTACAAAGACCTTCAATGAGTAGTTGCACAGTGTGGCTACCATGCACAATGACCAACCAAAGTAGGTATACGTCACTGAAAATGACCAAAGCATTTCACTATGGTGGTCAACATTGAAAACTCATACTAAGAGTCATAAATAGTCAAAGGGGGAAACAATGGTTTGGGAATACTTGTTATCAGTTTGCTTGGCCTTGCTCCAGTTGTCTTCTGCCTGCTCCACTTGTCTTGGGCTTGTCTTGGGCACGCTCCAGTTGTCTTGGGGTTGCTTAAAACCACCAAAGCAAGCCCAAGAAAACAGGAGCAAGCCCAAGACAACTGAAGCAAGTCTAAGATAACTGGAGCAAGCCCAAGACAACTGGAGCAAGTCCAAGACAACCGGAGCAAGCCCAAGACAACTGGAGAAAAGTCCAAGACAACTGGAGCAAGTCCAAGACAACTGAAGCAAGTCCAAAAAAACTGCAGCAAGCCCAAGACAACTGGAGCAAGTCCAAGACAACTAGAGCAAGCCCAAAACAACTTGAGCAGGTCCAAGACAAATGGAGCAAGGTCAAGACAACTGACGCAAGTCAAAGACAACTGGATCAAGCCCAAGACAACTGGAGCAAGGCCAAGACAATAGGAGCAAGCCCAAGACAAATGGAGCAATCCCAAGACAACTGGATTAATGCCAAGACAACTGGAGCAAGCCCAAGACAACTGAAGCAAGTCCAAGACAACTGGAGCAAGCCCAAGTCAACTAGAGCATGTCCAAGACAACTAGAGCAAGCCCAAGACAACTGGAGCAAGCCCAAGACAACTGGAGCACGGTCAAGATATCTGGAGCAAGCCCAAGACAACTGGAGCAAGCCCAAGAGAACTGAAGCAAGTCTACAACAACTGGAGAAGCCCAAGACAACTTGAGCAAGTCCAAGACAACTGAAGAAAGCCCAAAACAACTGAAGCAATTCCAAGACAACTGGAGCAAGGTTAAGACAACTGGAGCAAGCCCAAGACAACTGGAGCAAGCCCAAGACAACTGGAGAAAACCCAAGACAACTGGAGCAAGTATAAAACAACTTGAGAAAGTCCAAGAAAACAAGAGCAAACCCAAGACAACCGGAGCAAGGCCAAGAAAACTGGAGCAAGGCCAGACAACGAGAACAAACCCAAGATAATTGGAGCAAGGCCAAGACAACTGGACCAAGCCCGAGACAACTGGAGCAAGCCCAAGACAACTGAAGCAAGGCTAAGACAAATGGAGTAAGGCCAAGACAACTGCACCAAGCCCAAGCCAACTGGAGCAAGGCCAAGACTACTGGAGCAAGCCCAAGACAACTGGAGCAAGCCCAAAAGAACCTAGACAAGCCCAAGACAACTGGAGCAAGCCCAAGAAAACTGGAGCAAGCCTAAGACAACTGGAGAAAGTCCAAGAGAACTGGAGCAAGCCCAGGCCTACTGGAGCAAGTCCAAGACAACTGGAGCAAGGTCAAGACAACTGGAGCAATCCCAAGACAAATTGAGCAAGCCCCAGACAACTAGAGCAAGTCCAAGACAACTGGAGCAAGTCCAAAACAACTAGAGCAGGCCCAAGATCACTGGAGCAAGCCCAAGACAAATGGATCAAGCCCAAGGTAACAAGAGCAAGCCCAAGACAACTCGAGCAAACCCAAGACAACTGGAGCAAGGCCAATACAACTGGAGAAAGCCCAAGACAACTGGAGCAAGCCCAAGACATCTGGAGCAATCCCAAGACAACTGGAGCAATGCCAAGACAACTGGAGAAAGCCCAAGAAAACAGGAGCAAGCCCAAGAAAACTGGATCAAACCCAAGACAACTGGAGCAAGGCCAAGACAACTGGAGCATGGCCCAAGACAACTAAAGCAATTCCAAGACAACTGGAGCAAGTCCAAGACAACTGGAGCAAGCCCAAGACAACTAGAGCAAGCCCAAGACAACTGGAGCGAGCCAAAGACAACTGGAGCAAGGCCAAGACTACTTGAGCAAGCCCAAGACAACTGGTGTAAACCCAAGACAACTTGAGCAAGCCCAAGACAACTGGAGCAAGCACAAGACAACTGGAGCAAGGCTGAGAGAACTGGAGCAAGTCCAAGAAATCTGGAGCAAGCCCAAGACAGCCGGAGCAAGCCCAAAACAACTGGAGTAAGCCCAAGACACCTGGAACAAGAACAAGATGGAAGAAGCAAGTCCAAGACAACTGGAGCAAGTCCAAAACAACTCGTGCAAGCCCAACACAACTGTAGTTAGTTTTAGAAAACTGGAGCAAGTTCAAGACAACGGGAGCAAGGCTAAGACAACTGGAGCAAGCCCAAGACAGCTGGAGCAAGGCCAAGACAACTACAGCAAGCCCAAGACAACTTGAGCAAGCCCAAGACAACTGGAGCAAGGACAAGACAAGTGGTGCAAGCCCAAGACAACTGGAGTAAGGCCAAGACAACTGGAGCAAGCCCAAGACATTCTGGAGCAAGCCCAAGACAATTGGAGCAAGGCCAAGACAACTAGAGCAAGGCCAAGACAACTGGAGCAATTCCAAAACAACTGGAGCAAGACCAAGACAATTGGAGCAAGCCCAAAATAACTGGAGCAAGGGCAAGACAACTTGAGATTGCCTAAGACAACTGGAGCAAGCCCTTGACTACTGGAGCAAGCCCAAGACAACTGGAGCAAGGCCAAGACAACTGGAGGAAGCCTAAGACAACTGGGGCAAGTCCAAGGAAACTGGATCAAGCCCAAGACAACTGGAGCAAGCCCAAGACAAATGGAGCAAGCACAAGAGAATTGGAGGAAGCCCAGGACAACTAGAGTAAGCCCAGGACAACTGAAGCAAGCCCAAGAAAACTGGAGCAAGTCCAAGACAACTGGAGCAAGGCCAAGACAACTGGAGCAAGGCCAAGACAACTGGAGCATGGCCAAGACAACTGGAGCAAGTCCAAGACAACTGGAGCAAGTCCAATACAACTGGAGCAATCCCAAGACAACTGGAGCAAGCCCAAGACAACTGGAGCAAGCTCAAGACAACTGGATTAAGGCCAAGATTACTGGAGCAAGCTCAAGACAACTGGAGCAAGCCCAAGACAACTGGAGCAAGCCCAAGACAACTGGAGCAAGCCTAAGAAAACTGAAGCAAGTCTTAAACAACTGGAGCAAGTTCAAGAAAACTGGAGAAATTCAACGAGAACTAGAGCAAGCCCAAGACAACTGGAGCAAGTCCAAGACAACTGGAGCAAGGTCAAGACAATTGGAGCAAGCCCAAGACAACTGGAGCAAGTCCCAGACAACTGGAGCAAGACCAAGACAGCTAGAGCAAGCCCAAAACAATCAGAGCAAGCCCAAGACAACTGGAGCAGAGCCCAAGACAACTGGAGCAAGGCCAAGACAACTGGAGTAAGCCCAAGACAAATGGAGCAAGCCCAAGACAACTGGAGCAAGTCCAAGTTAACTGGAGCAAGCCCAAGACAACTGGACCAATTCGAAGACAATTGAAGCAAGTCTACGACAACTGGAGCAAGTCGAAGACAATTGGAGCAAGCCCAAGACAGCCAAGCGGTCAACGCCCAGTAATCCACGCATATGCGCATCTCCCCCGTCTTTTCTTGGACAAGCAAGATAGGTGCAGCGTAAGGAGACGAGGATGGGCGGATGAAGCCCTGCTCCGTCATCTCGGTCAGCTGCTTCTTGAGCTCGTGTAGCTGCGCCTTGCTCATGCGGTACGTTGAACGAACAGGCGGACACGCTCCAGGTTTGAGGTAGATGCGATGGTCCACGCCCCGCTTTGGTGGTAGACCCGCTGGGAGGGTGTCAGGGAACACGTCCTCGAACTATGTACACACCTTCGAAGTCCCTCAGGCACCGCGACAAACTTGCCTTGGACCCCCGGCTGCTCACGAGTCACCGCTTGCGCCACAGCAGGCGCCACATCCTCTCGTTCATCGAAATCATCTTCCACATCTCGCACCAACGCCAAAAAATCTGCTCCTTTTTTCGATTTGCACACTTGAGGAGATAAGGGTAACGAGAAAACTATGACGGGAATTTGACCGCAAACATAGCATTGGCATGAGTGTTAGTGCCAAGGAACATGAGAGATTTGATAACCTAGAGGTATGGTATGATGTCAAGAGGAACTCCCAAGTAGGATAAGGTGAGTGACCTTTCGTATCCTCCGCCAAGGAGGAATTATAGGCATGGAAGCATAAGGAACAACAACTACAAGATCTATAAAACGTTCACAAAGCTTATGAACATCCCTATGGTGATGCTCATGAAGCACTCAGTGCTGAAGGCCATGCTTAATCTCCATGCCGAAAACGCCGTGAAAAAGACCAACATCCTCCATCTTATGTAAAGACTATATGACCAACTTCACAGCTAAGGCAACCTAAGCATCCAAAACAGGTGATCATGAGATCATCCACATAAGTGCCAAAAGGGTGCCAACAAGTCACTCACAACAATAGCTCGGTCGAGTAGAATACGACGATGTCCACCATGCTCAAGGGTGGCAAAGCTGTGGAGATTCAACTAGCACAAACATTGGCGTATTTCGTAAATGGCCTTGTGGAGTAATAAGATTTTGTCCATGCCAATGTTATATATGACTGTATCTAATGTTGTCAGTTCCATCGAAAACTTTACCAAGTAGATCTAGTCGTCGAGTTGTCTGTGTCAAAATGAGTTGTTCACATCCATTTAATGTAGCTCCTAGCCATGCTAAGCCAACTTGCCTCTAAGTACCATGTGAGTGTTGCACTCCATGGGGGCAAAAATAAAATATAAAACCATACAAAAAAACTAAGGAGAATCCCTTAGCCATGAGGCAAGCCTTGTAGTGCTCAAAGGAGCCACATGTCTCTCACTTGTACGGGTACACACAACAGGCGTCAATGCTCGTTTAGCCTGGTGGGAGCTGCACCTTCTCCTGAAATCCATTCTCCATGGTGTCATCAAGCTCCTCATTTATGGCTTGCTTCTAGAGAGCAACATTCGGAGCATCGCCTGGGGAGCTGTGTTATGATGAGGCAGAAGCACAAAAGTGTCACGCATGGTGAACGCAATGATGTGAGAGGCGCGACATGTGGATCGACAATACTTAGCTACCGCAAAACCACAAAACATCTCATTTGAAATCATGGAGTAACCGAGTGTTGTGTTTGGCTGGACAATAGCGGTAGACAACCGAGGACGTCCAAATCAATGGTATGAACAGTCTAGTGAATGGCATAGGCTTCAGTTGGGATGGTACGAAAGAGGACACAAAAGAAACAATGAAGGGAGGAGAGTGAGAGGACGAATGCAATGGATGAAACTGCTAGGAGTCCGTATGCATGGAGAGGGTTCAAAATGTATTAAGTTTGTTTCTGGCTGAACCAGATTACAAGCAAACTAGGATAGATGCTTCAAGTGATGATGTAGGCGATGGTATACATGATGATATAGGTGATGATGTAGACAATGATGCACATGGGGCACGGTGATGACGTAGGTAGAATCGTAAGCATTGATGTAGATATAGATATCCACGATGATGGAGGAAATGATACATGTTACAACATATGGGTGGCAAGAGAGGATGACACAGGCAAGAAGGAAGAAACCAACATAGTCGAAGGTACCGATGGCAAAAGAGACATGCTTGAGTGAGAAAGAACCTCTTGAGTTCCACTCAACTCTACGATTATCCTCAACATGAGATGTCGAGGTGAGAGAATGACCTCGATGGACTAGAGCACGATTGAACTTACTTTAAGAAAGGAGGAATTTACATGACTTGACAACACACCAAGGATCAGGGTCCAAGAAGCGCCAAGCCTCGGACAATGTTGATATGCCAAGAGACGGGCTCAGGCAGCCATGAGGAGATATTTTTCTACTAAGTTATTCCTGAAGGTAACGAGACACTGGCAAAGCTCCCCCAGACCCGCTGAGAAAGAATTTACGTTACAGATTACACTAGTGTTGGTATAAAAAAAAGTGACTCGGACTAGAAATTACACTGATGTTAAAATGCTATTTGATCAACTTCTCGACGACATTAGACTTCTGAAATCACGCCTAAGATTCTCGAATCCCCCCCACTTCTTGGTGGATTTTCTCGAAGAGACCAATCATGAAGCGACATTGCACGCGTTGCTCGACTCGAGCACCCAAGACCGAACATATGCCTCATTTTTTCCTTGTTGTATGTATGCGCTCGACATGCCTGACACTTACTACGAAATGCAAATGATCCAATTGTCCCAATTCCTCGAATCATCTTCTGTTTTGCACATTATCCTTGTGAACCATCCACTTTTTGCTTGGTGTAACAAAAACCGCGGTGATTGACGAACTCTGACTCTTAGGCACCGTATTGATGTCCTTGAGGGGCCAGCATCTAGATGGCGATGGAGGCTGTTTCGTGGCAGCATTCGCCACCGAGCAGACGAGTGTCACATTTTCTCCTGGTGTCCATGCTCCACTGGCGTCAGGTAGATTTGGCCGGCCGGCATCGATTTTGATCGCCTAGACATCTTCAGCAGGCACCGCGATGTTTGCGATGTTTCCATCAAGCGACTAGGATTTGCCTCCTGATGTTGGGAAACCCGCATATCACCAGAAAGATGGTTTTCAGAAAGGAGCATCGTAATATTGTTTCTTGAAACTTACTTTTGAAAATATAGAATATTTGTCCACCGGTAAATGCATGGAGTTATAACGACAAAACACAACCTTTCTTTTTCTCTTCGTCAGTCAGTGATTTGTTTATAAAAAGAGCTGTTTTCTCAGAAACGGAGTGAGAACTAGTAGGAAAGCTGGTAAGAGAGAAAAGCGACTATTTTCACGAGGTTGCGAGATACAAAAGCCATGGTCGTCTCTTCAAGCAAACCTGTGAGCCTTTTTCTATGCATTCCATTGGATAGTTCTTTGTATGTAAGAAATCGTACATTTGCGAGGTTTATGATGAGGAATATCGCAGTACTGTAGCAATCCGCCCTTTGATCTAGATGCTAACATTGCACGTTCATCTCGGGTGCATCAACACGGTGCCTTAATCCATCTCCTCCGCTGCTCTTAGGCCAGGGAGCTATTTGAGCCAAGTGGTTCAGGCGCGACGCTGCATTCCTCCCACTTCGGAACTGTCCCAACCTCAGCATCCAAACCCTTACGCTTTGAAACCAAATATAAAAGAACAGGCCATAAGTTTAGCCCAGAAGGCCAGAGAGGCATCAATTAAGGTTCTTTGGCCCTTGATCCACCTTTTCCTGGTTTGAGCCATGCGGCCAAAGCCGGACGGTACATACGACTGCCATCATTCTCTTTAATAGTGTTTCCAATTGATCAGTATGGTCCTGGATGGCTGCCCAAAGACCTAATGGTTCTGTGGTTAGAGCTAGAGATGACATCTCAATATTTTGCTGGATAAATTGACCGAATATTCCTAGTTTCTGTTCTGTCCTAATGGGAGGTGTCGGGTCTAGGCAGATGACGATGTTTTGGACCTACCTGAACCCTAGTCTATCGGGTGCTCAACCATGGTAGCGGTGGTCGCAGAAGTAAGCAGACCTGAACGGCTGAATCATTGTCTCTCCGCCCAGGCAATTCTGGCCGTCATTTATTGGAAAACAGTTTTCCCTGCTCGTTTGTGATATACTGGCGCGCTAGCCTTCACACATTCATGACGGTTTGAACGAAGGTCCTGTTCTGTTCTTCGTAATTAGTTGGGTTTAGCAGGAATGAGTCTGACTCAAACATCTACAATAATTTTATATTTTATCATACACACTGCCCTTAAAAAACTCGCCGTTTAGCCGGCGTACCAGGTAGGTCTCTCACGTCAGGTCGGAGTTTGGCGCTTACGAGATTTGCCGGCGGAGTTTGCCATGCGCTATTGCTGGCCGTCACATGTTTTAAAACATTTTTTTCGGAGCAGTCGCTCGCCTTTTACACCTGTCCTCGTCGTCGCAAATTGTCGTGGCGACTGGTCAGGTCATCGCCTCGGACAAGTTTGCCCTATTTTGCTTCATGAAGAAGTGTTCAGTATGAGACGCAGCCAACAGGGCATCTATACGCTGTACTTTGTATTACGACATACAGATCCTTATCTGAATCTGGACTCCGAGCTAAGCTGCAGTTTGCGTGAACGAGTTGATAAGCCTTTGAGTCAACGGGATTCATTCAAAATTCATGCTTTGACTGTCATTGTCCTATAATAATGCGTTCACATTGGCTGTACCGGGCAGAAAATTTATCTTGACGATGCAAACCAATTCGCACGTAAAGAACCTACCATGGGAAAGGCTGAAGATACATCTAATGAAAAGACTGGTTTTGCAAAAAACCTCCCTACGCGGCCCGAGGCCGCGTCAAGATCAAACATCTCGAGTTATCGGTCAAACTCGATTGCCACCTGCTCTCGTGTTCTTTTGTCCCTCCCGGCCAATGGCCGAGGCTGGTTCAGCGAGCGGCAATCGTACGGCGTGCGGCAATGTGGAACCGAAAAATATTTTGCACACGCGAGATGGTGGGTTCGAGATGAAATGGCGTTTCACCAACTGTTTGACATTTACCCTGATGTTTGCGCGAGTACGACGTGGCTCCCATTGGAAGATGTGTGGGAGTCTGGCTTGCCACGATCTGCCAGCACTGTCCTCCAAGCTGCACGACCTCGACACCGCCGGCGTGCCTTGCAAACAACACGACGTTGGTCGATCGTCTGCCGGACACCGTTCGGACTATCGACCGTGCAGATGTCCAGACATACGGCCGATTTTGAGGTCCCGTAGGTTCTGACAGTGTAGATTGTGCCTCGTCACGCATACCCTGAAGACTTTTCTTGGGGGCATGCAGGCCGGCACAGGACGGCTGCAGCTGCTGCTATCGAGCTGGTCGACTGGTCGACTGACGGTGTGTGCAGCGTCGCCTGCAATCGAGCTGTCGACTGGTCTCCCAACTGCTCTCGAACCACATTGAAAACCAGCCACAGCCATCGTGTCACCGGCCACGGTTTGCTTCAACCAGCTTCTGGGACTCGCGGAGGCTATGCCGTGAATCGACGTTCATGATCACGACCGGGTTTCAGTTACTCGATCCAGGTTCAGAGGGTTGGAGACCGCCAAGTGCTGACATGGCGAATCTGAGACACGTGCGTCGTTCCCCCACCATCCTGCTGCCCGCCAGGCAAACTGTCCCATTTTTTTGTGGTGTGGCTTCTACCATTGTGGAAGGGGAAAGAAAAAAAATCATCGTGCGTTGGGCGATCATGGTGGAGAATGATTGTTCAAGCGTTAGGTGATTCCATTCTTGTCTTCCTAGTCAAGACTCCTCTTCCTTCTCCTCCGCATCGTTCGCCACGTGCTCACTTTGCCTGTCCAGGGGCCCCCCTCTTTGTCTCCCTCATTCCTTCATGGAATGTATGATCGTGTGACGTGTTTCTCCTTGCGAACGGTAGAAGGGCAACGACGTTGGAGGGTGTATCACAGTCGAAAGCAAATTCTATCATGCTTGTCTAGTGCATCCCATGGCATGTCATGCCACGACACGCCATTCCATGCTCAGGAATAACACGCCATGACGTACCCAGCCATGCCATGCCATGCCATGCCATCCCATGCCATGCACTGCGATGGTGTGCAGAGAATAGGTCAGCGCAGTCTGCTACAAGCAGGACATGTGCGGCTGGCAGCATTCACTCTGGCAGTGGTCTTCGCCGGCTTCACTCTCGCCTTCTTCATATTTGACCAATCACAATTCCGCCTCATCCAACTTGTAAGCCTTTGCATCGTGTGGCATTGCCTTGCATTGTGCCACATGATCTCTTGCATCGATGTTGTTGCTTGCGCTTCATTCGATGTTGTCGTCATTGCCATAGTTTTAGTTGTTACCATTTTCGTCGTTTTCATCGTCGTCATCATTGTCGTCGTCATTGCCGTCGTCGTTGTCGTCATCGTCGTCGTCGTCATCTTCGTTGTCGATGTCGTCGTCGTCGTCATTGTCATCATTGCCGTTGTCGTCTTTGCCGTAGTCGTCATCATCATCATTGATGTTGTGCTCATGGTCGTGGTCGTGGTTGTGGTCGTGGCCGAGGTTGTGGTTGTGGTCATGTTCATGGTCATGGTCGCGGTCACGGTCACGGTCGTGGTCGAGGTCGCAGTCTCAGCTGCAATCGGGGCCGTGGTTGTGGTCATGGTCGTGGTCATGGTCAGAGTCGGCATTGGCGTTTGCGATGGCAAAGCCGGCGGCGGCGGTGTCGTCGTCATAGCCGTCGACGTCGCCACCGCGCCACCACCACTGCCGCCTCCCCCACCGCCGCCGGCGACGCTGCCGCCGCCACCGCCGCCGCTGCCGCCGCCACCGCCGCCGCTGCCGTCGCTGCCACCGTCGCTTCCATCATTGTCTTCGTCACCGTTGTCGTTGTCCTCGTTTCTATTTTTGACATCATTGTTGTTGTCTTTGACCTATTCCTTGTCTTCATCTTTTTCATAGTCATTGCCACCTGACTCCTTCCCACTGTTGTCAGTGCTGTGGTCATTCTCCTCCCCCCCCCCTTCCCCCCATCTCCCTTACACTGCTTGATGCAGCCAGGACTAGAAGTTAAGTGCACACATGAGATAGCTTCAGACACAATTCCCTCTCCACCTTCAGCACTGCTCCGGCCCCAAGAACCACCACCCTCCTCTCTGCCACCTCATCCCTTGTCATCAACCTCGACATTATCGTCCCCTCCCTCATCTCTCCTGCCACTGTCATCCTCATCCTCCTCATCATCGTCAGAATCTTCCAAGAAGCTGCAATATTCCATCCTCAAGAGCTTGAGGCTGTCATGGCCGTCCTCATAGTCATCCCACTCCCCCTTCGTCGAGGAGTGGATGGCCACCCATTCGTGGCCCCCCAAGCCCGCGCTTGCAGACTTCATCGAGAAGAGAAACTGGGTACCTCCCATGAACATGGACCGGTTTCCGACGCTGGCGAACGACTGCATCGTGTTTGTGACGTACGTGCACAACCGGTCCGAGTATGTGCGGCTCATAATGTCAGGACTGGAGCAGGTGCAGGGCATCAATGAAACACTTCTCATTGTGAGGTGAGCTCACAGGCGGACCCTCCCTTGAGACGGAAATACCCTCTTGTCTCCTTTATCCCTGGAAGATGGTGCTTGAACTATTGCACCCTTTCTCTCCTTCCGCCTTGGCCCTTCCATCGCACTTCGGACGCTTTTTGCTGATCCACAGTCGTTCCTGCGAATGGTGACGCCATCGTCATCACAACCACCATCACCGCCATCGCCGCCGCCACCGCCGCCGCCGCCGCCGCCACCACCATCACCATCACCACTGCCGCCGTCGCTGAAATACTTGCCGCCACCACCACCGTCACCTTAGTGGATGCTGTTACTACAGCCACGATTGATGACAACATCGTTGTCGTCGCTGTCGTCCTTGTCGACATTGTCATAGTTTTCATTGCTGCTGTCATCGTCACTGCTGCCGCCGCCGCCGCTACCGCCGCCGCCGGTGCCGCCGCCGCCGCCACCGCTGCCGCTGCTGCCGCCGCCGCTACCGCCGCCGTCGCTGCCGCCACTGCTACAGCCGCCACTGCTGCAGCTGCCACTGCCGCCTCTGCCTCCACCACCACCGCTGCCGCTGCAGCCGCCACCATCGTCGTTGTTGTCATGGCCGCTGCAGCCGCCGCTGCCGTCGTTGTCATCATTGTCAACGATGATGACATCATCATCCTCAGTGCCCTCACCAATCCCATTTCGTCATCGTCATTGCCCTGTTCCTCATCTCATCCTATCCATTGGCATCTGCAGTGCAGCCACGATGGGGTTTACAAGGAGATGGACGCTATAGTGCGCAACATCACCTTCTGTCAGGTCAAGAAGATCTACTTCCCTTTCTTGCCCCACCTCTTTGAAAACGAGTTCCCCGCCTACTCCCCAGGAGACTGCCACGGCAACAGATGCATTGATGTGGGCAATGCTCCGGACTGGGTCACACAGCCTGACGCGTTTGGAAGCTACCGGAACCCTAACATCATATCGCTCAAGGTGAGTTGTCTCACTCAAGATATGTTGTCTTACTCAATGTATGTTGTCTCTCTCAAGATGTGTGTGTGAGGCCACCAGTACAGCGAACGTTTCCTACACGTCTTGTGAACCGTCAGAGACAAAGGTCAGCCCATTCTCTTCGTGGTTGGTCGGCGGGTGAGGGTCCTGCCGTGCAGATTCACACACAGAGGTGGGTGGACAGCCATGGATGCTCTGGGGATGTGCAAATGCAGGGGCACTCCAGGCTTGCATATGTGTGCATTACAGTGTGCCCGTATGTCGTAGGTGCGCAATCGGAAGTCCCAGCCGGAACCTGCACGCCACTCGCCAATCCTCCGGCGCCATGTACAACTGGTCGGTGACGGATCTGGGGTGCGCCAACAACCAATCTCCACTGTGTCCCCCCTGAATCGCCGTCAGCCGCTGAAGCTGTGGCCACCCCTCCACCTCCCCCAAGTCGGCGGTGACTGATGTCCTCAGCTCCTCCAGCCGCCACTCATGCACACGAGTGCATAGATCCTGGAATAGGCGGCGTGGACTACCCTGCTTGCACGTCTCCAGCTCCGGCACCTCCCTCTGAATCGCCTCTGGGTACCCCTGTAGCGCCGCCGCCCGGAGCTTTGGAAACGTCCCCCTCCGCCACTCCCCTCGCTCTCGCTCTGCACCCCATCCCGGATCCCCTGGACCTGGCATGCGAAGGAGACTCCGCACCTCCTGCCACGTCTGCAGGCGACTGCAGACAAACGACAGGGGGGCTAAGTCCGCCACCGATGTCAGTCCGAGGCCACCCATGCGCACTGGCAGCTGCGCCTGTCGCTCAGCATGCGTCACCGCCCGGCCCTC
>SZWC01000091.1:610981-625341 GCA_023375785.1 Penium margaritaceum
CCCCCCCCCCCCCCCCCCTCGCCCACCAAAATTGTAGGAGGAACGGCCAAATTTCCATTCCCTTTCATCACAACATTGGAAAGCGAATAAAATGGAAAATGTCACATCGTCTCATTGTTGGGGGAAAAAAACACAATGTGCAAATGACCCAAGTGATGATGTACCCCAAGTGTATTTCTACATTCAATCACCATGAGCTGCTAGACACAATATTGTCTCTTGTGTATGTCACACATAGTTCCAAAAATGACCATTCTGTTGCTGGAGGCAAATGACCATGAAGAATCTCTGTGGCTATCAACGATGTTCAAGCGCAGGGGCAACGTCTTAGATGAACAATGCACTATTGCCTCTGTTTCATCTACATGACCTGGCCGAAGCGCTATTCCGAAATCCCAACAGATACTTCTTTTGTTACAATAAATCAAGTAAGGCATTGTGAAGCATTTGCACCCACACGTCAATGGGGCCAGGGGAGCAATAATGTAGACAGTCATTGTGAGATATGTGCCCATCTGATCTGAGAGCAGTGAAAGTGTCCACATCCAGGTACACGCCCCCGACGGCCTCCACAATCCGCTGCGCCAGTGGATTCTGTCGCACCATCACATCCCACCCATACTTGGTGATCATCCTCAGGGGCTGCCTCACAGCCAGAGGCCCCCAGTTGTGCTTGATGCAGAACGCGTGACCGGGAGGGCTGTTCCGGTATATGATGAGAAGATCGGGAAACAACCTGCGGAGGGTGCGCACAGTCCTGTTGAGCTGCGGCTCAAACTGCTCGTTGCTCACGACGTGTGCTCCCCTGTTCAGCACCACAATGCGGTAGCCCCCTTCTCGAATGGCCTGGAGCCAGGGAATCTCGATGGCGCGCTTGTGCTCGGCGCTCGGGAGCACGAGCTCCGACGTCAGCGTCAGCCAGTTGGTCCTCGTGAAGCGGATGCGGAAGGCTTGCGCCTCACGTCTGCCCTTGCTGCGTTCCCCAATTTCACTGCCCCCCCCAGAAGCACTGCCTTGAAGGTCCGGGACACCGTCCACCCTGTCTGCGTCCCTTCCTCCATCCTCGCTATCCCTGCTGTCACCCTCCACCCCACTGCTTGCCCGAGCCGAGCACATGGTCTCGACGCAGAGCTCTTGAAACACGTGGCTGCGCAGCTGCCTCTGCCAGCGGACACAGTCGGCCGGTACGGAGAGCTTTGAACACAGACCAAGAGCGTGGCCTGCGACCACCAGCTCCTTCCGTCGAGGGGGATGGTATACAACAATAGCGGAAGAAGAAGGGGTAGAGGTTGAGGAAGAAGAGGTGTCATGAGAATCATCTGCCTGGCTGTAAGCGACGAGATTGTTCATGAGGGAGGAAAAAAACTGGCCGGAAAGGGAATCTCCGAGAATCATCATTCCCCCTCCACTCTTACCAACAGCTTCCAGGAAACTTCTCGAGTCGAAGGGGCTCCACCTTCCACACTCATCCTCAGGCTGCCACCTGTACTTGGTCGAATCCCTCACATTCCACACAGGCGCATGCGTACCCCCAGTCTGATTTGCTATCGCCGCGTCATCAGCCTCGTCTCCGGCCAGTCCACCTGAACGTGTGTGCCGCTCATCGCAGTCGTCACGGCGCCGCCAGCGGTACTGCAAGGGCCATGGGAGGACACGGGGGGTGCCATCAAGAACCCATTTTCCGCGCTCCGATAGGCACGCCATGCGCGCACGGAACGCTGCAGCCTGCTCCGCGGTGCGCAGGGCAGAGCCTGGTACCCCCGGAGACAGAGAGAGGGGTAGCTTCCAGCCCTCTAGATCGTCGGGGAGAGCTTGTGATGACGACGATGAAGTCGAGGGATCTCTTGCAGGTGGGCTCGACTCTGGCTCTTGCTCTGGCTCGGCGTCTGCTTTAGCGTACAATTCAGCGAGAGAGGCTGTAGACATGTCCACGGCTGGAGGTGCATCTGCCGCAGGTGTTGAGCCCGCCCCTGCTCGAACACCATCCCTTGCACCGATGACATCACCCGACGATGAGATGAGACTGCTGCTGCCTTGACCACTGCCCTGCTCACCAACGAAGCCTCTCTCATCCTCCACATACCCCTGCTCCACCCCTACGCCGGGTGTTTGACCTGCCGCTTGGCCCTCCGAGCCAGTGGTGCCATGCGGCTCACCAATGGGCCCCTGGCTGGTAAGGGACAGGGAGAGGCAGTAGCAGCGGCATGTCGCGGTGCATCCAGACCCCATCTCCCACGCGCCTCGCACACTGCCAGCGTACAAGCTTCCCGCCACGGGCAGCACAGGCTGGCACTGGGGCGAAGGGTCCACCAAACACAGCTTCGCGCCGTACCACCGCAGACCCCTCAGGCCNAGCCTTTCTCATCCTCCACATACCCCTGCTCCATCCCTAAGCCGGGTGAATGACCTGCTGCTTGGCCCTCCGAGCCCGTGGTGCCATGCGGCTCACCAATGGGCCCCTGGCTGGTAAGGGACAGGGAGAGGCAGTAGCAGCGGCATGTCGCGGTGCATCCAGACCCCATCTCCCACGCGCCTCGCACACTGCCAGCGTACAAGCTTCCCGCCACGGGCAGCACAGGCTGGCACTGGGGCGAAGGGTCCACCAAACACAGCTTCGCGCCGTACCACCGCAGACCCCTCAGGCCCTTCCAGCCGCGCCAGGACCACCACGTGCTGTTCCTTGCTGCTGCGTGAAGCCCGCCCTGTGCCGCTGCTCCTCCATCCGCACTCGCCTGTGCACCCCCTCCGACGCCCTCTGCTCCGGCCTCTGCCGCGGCTGCAGATTCTGCACCTCTGAATCCACCGGAGGTTTGCTGTCCAGTCCCGTCGCTAAGACGACTCAACTTCGAAGACCCCGTTCCTGTCGGATCTGCGGATCCGACGTGGCTCCATTGCGGCCACGTCAGCAGAGTCCGCTTGCTGTCTGCCTGGCCGGCAACGCCGCTGGCGTCGGCTGCCAAGTCTGCCGGATCAGGATGCAGCCGGCCGAAGCTCACCATGGCAGCACACGCGCACAGCAGGGCCACTGCAACGGTGGTGGCACGAGCACGAAACGGAGCCGATGTGACGTATGAACGAAAGGGAATCCATAACCCCGTGCCCCTTCCGCCCCTGCTGTCAGTTCGCCTGCGGTCATGATCATCCTCCTGTTGCTGCTGCTGGGGCTGGTCGTGTTGACGCGCCATGGTCATGCTTTGGGGGGAGGACGACCGCCAGCGCACCAGCCTCGACAGGAGAGACGGCATGGCATGGCTTGGGGCCCCCCCCCTGGAGAGCAAATGCGGTGGGGGCAAACACACGTCCCTCGCGCTGGGGCGTCCGAGTCTGCGTGCAACTAGGCGACAACCACCTCACGCGCTGGGGCGAGAGTGCTTGCAGGCTGTTACGGACGGGTCTTGCCAACGCAGCAGGCCATGAAAGCAGGCGCAGGCTGCTCAGGCTGTCACTGTCGGAAGCCGCCGCAGAAGCGTAGTCGACGCAGACCTCAAACATGCGACATGGTGCAGAAACGAGGCTAGTAACAGAGGAGAGATGCCAGAAGCAACATCAGCGCTTGGCTGTGTGTTCCAGAATGAGCTAATTGGGGGGACGGGTAGAAATCTCAACTTGGCGGGAAACTCATAATGGTCCTGAAACTGACTAATTAATTCTTAGGGGATGAACCGACGCTATGCTTTTAATTTTGATTCAACAGTACCGTCGATTTCGCTCTAGATTGGTGATTCTTTTGTGAATTTCCGAGAGGAGGGATTGCGATGGAATCGGCGAGAAATTACACCGAGGTTCAAGGTTTATGCGCTTTCTTCCTTCCGAAATCAACAGAAGTTTTTCCCGATTTTGAGGACATCGGTGAAACGCATGAAACGTGCAACGAGTTTGTCGGAGCTCGTGGCTTAGCGGGTACCATTTTTCCTCGTCAGCAACAAAGATGCGTGAGCTGAATCTTGGTCATCCGTTCAGTGCAAAACTCCTCCAATGCCATCGATGTAGATTCGGATTCCTTCAAATCAATTTTCGACCATATTTTTATATGAACGTCTGAATCCCATGCATTCGGATCGATTCTTTGTATTCCGCATGTAAGACGGTACCAAGATGTTGGGAACGTTGCCACGTCGGCAGGACTAGGAATATAATCAATTGAAAAAGGCGGGAAGGCTTTGCTCCCATCGGCTCGCCAAGCTGCTTATCGCGGCGCGCCCCGCCAGCCGAGGGAAGAATCAAAATCAAAATCGAAGGGTCGGTTCACCCCCTTAGTCAAGGGCAATCGAGTTGTACCGGCCATGGCGAGGGCTAGTGGAAGTGGTCGTCTGCCTCGCGAGGTGGCCGTCAAGTTTGCAACTTTTTACAACATCGTAGATGTGCTCCCTCCAAAAAATGTCTGACTAATTAGCTATACAAGCTCGCGAACCGATTTTTTAACAATTATTTCAGACTAATCGACTAAAGTGCATGCACCGTGCAGATTGTCGACTAGTATGTCACATATTTCATTTTTTTTTAAGAAATTGGTGTTTTGACAATGACGACCCCGATGTAGTCATCTATGTCCATGAGTCATTTGAAATTTCAAACGTTCAAACATAGAACTTTCGAACAAGCCCTTCCATGTGCGTCATGTCGGTGGCTTGTGCATCGAGGCGCTTGCCAATAGGCACGTCAAGAGTAGCATTTAACACTCCACCTCGCACACACTTTTCATTTCCCATCACAAGTTGATATGTCGCCATGGACACTTTTCTTCGCCAGTTTCCCTGTTCTTCATCATCCATCAACGCTCCGTTCCCTAACTTAT
The DNA here is from genome assembly GCA_023375785.1 of Penium margaritaceum. Taxonomy (NCBI): domain Eukaryota; kingdom Viridiplantae; phylum Streptophyta; class Zygnematophyceae; order Desmidiales; family Peniaceae; genus Penium; species Penium margaritaceum. Next base: position 615,777 of record SZWC01000091.1, read on the forward strand.
GCGAGATGAACAAGGCTGCTTGCCAGCGTCAGAGCCTAGGTAGGTTCGGCCAGGCTCCATCGACAATGCATGGCCCGCACGACTACAACCGATCCCCATTGGCTGGAAACAACCCCCACGCTGAGGGGCGAGGAGCGCACGTGCCATAGACATCGTTATGGGACCATAGTCGCTTGGACAACGTTGCTCTCATCGCGAAGCCCGCTCCTAACATGGCGGTCGTCAACAACATTGACACTACAAATCAGGCTACTTCATAAGCTCCTCCCTCCGCTTTGATGGGCCCTTCGAGCACCAACGCAACATCGAGACATCAGGCGGGCTCGATAAGCACTGGTGGACCCCGGAGAAAGACACGGGGCTATTGACACTACCATTGGAATATGCCACGGAATTTTGCGACTCCATGGAAAGTTGGCAGACAAAGTCACACCACAATTGCGCCGAATTCCTCCAAGCTACTGAACATCGGGAACCTATCAACGCGTGAGGTCCCTTATCAATGCAATAATCTAGCAAACTTATTGCGCCTCGCATACGACATCGCTGGGAAGAGTGGAAACCATGTAGACTGTATAAGATGGACTATATAACTTGAAATTAAGGGGTGGAAAGAGTTGAAAAAACTAATCTGACAGTTGCAAAGCTTCGAGGCATGAAGCTGCCATTATACGATGTCGCAATATGATTATGCATTCCCGACAAGGTAGTTTGTGGTAACACTTTTAGTTAGGAGGAAGCCCGTGCAGATGGCTCTAAAGGCAAAGTTGTGGGTATCGAACCTGCCGCCGAGCCTCGTGTCATGCATTGCAAGGTGTTCGATATGCAGGTGGACAAATTGTCACAGCTTGTCAAGTTTGCTAGACATTTAGAATGCATCATCTACGACGATGGTCCAAAAACATCATGGGCCATGGCGGATGAGGACATCAGGATCGACAAGTGCATTGCGGACGACAACAAACTGAAGTTGTTAGATGCGCTATGGAAGGGTGAGAAACCGTACTCAATATGTTCACTCCAAGGGAGTTTTGCGTGCTCATATGCTCCACATATTGCTTGGGTGTACGCCTGGGCTCGATGCCCACGAGGATGAGAGCGAGGTAAAGGAATGTACAAATGAGGAGGAGGAGGAGGAGGAGGATGTGGAGGAGTTGGAGCACCATGGCGAGGATGAGGGCAGAGCCCTGCGAGGTGCAAGCAACATGCACAACTGCGGACTAGCTTTGGTCGAAATGGAGCACTTGTCTACTGATGATTGTTTTACTCGATGGATGTCTTTATATTTGTGAAATTAAAGCAACGAGGTCGTTGTCTATTTGCAAAAATTGCATGTGACGTACTTTTGGAAAGAGAAATAGACAAAACATAACAAATCAATGTTTGTGTGAATTGTAAGAAGCCCACATAGCCTGCGTAATATCATGGCGTTGATAATGAAAATAAATCCGTGATGTCTACCATTGTGCCTCACATGTTTGAAATATTTCTTAGAAGATGACCTAAAATCTCTTCGTCCATCCTAGAAACCGTACATCCTATCTTCATAGGATCAAATTGTGTAGTACAAAGCATAATAAAATAATATGGGTCTTGAAGTTTGTTTCAAAACACGATAATGCTTCTAGAATCCTGAAACTAGCTTTCAACACGTCAAATGTCCATTCGGTGTAGGATCGAGCAAACGCGTGCTTGTGGTTGAACAACTCTGCATTTCTTGGTCAGAGATCACCTGAGCCGAACTCCTACAAATGGTACCTCACTCCTGGAAAAGGTGGCATTAAGTCAAATCCATCTGCAAATGCATCATCTATGAGAACAAACTTCCCCTGAGGTAATCAGAAGCCTTGAAAACGAGAATCAATAAACATATGTGGGTCGTGCACGGACCCCTCCCATTTAATCGTGACGAACGTGAACCGTGGATCAGGGTTCACGAAGGCGAGGATGTTTTGCGTCAACTAGTGATGTCTATTGATGAACGTTGGCTACGAATTCCGAGCAACAACCACGGGGACAGAGTCCCATCTATGGTGCCGACGCAATCAATAAATATGAGGAGGTAGTGGATCCAGCCAACCCATGATATTGCCAATGGATCTATATGTTACGGTTGTGGAATAATACCTGGTGTGAGAGTGAGAAGTGCTTCCACCATTTCGTGTAACACTCGGTGAATTGTCGCTACACAACATTGAAAACGCCCCGTTAGTTGGCGCATGGACATACCATGGCAAATAGACTATGTATATCAACATTTTCTTGTCGGTAGTGACTTGGAGTTATGGTTAATCACCCCAAATTCATACACTCACCAATTGGTGTATCAAAAAGTGTATTCCAATACGCAATTATTTCTCAGAAATCACCAACATCAATTCATGTCTTTAGAGTCCAAACATGATTTCCTCATATAAGGTGTTACCTATAATGGATTACATGTGCTATGTACTAGTTTTTGTTAGATGTCCATGTTCACTGATATGTTCACTTCCCAATACACTTGTCAATACACAGTTTCAGTGGTGAGGTGATTGGTCATATATGGTGACTTGAGTGTCGCGTAGTCTAAAGGAATATCTAAGAACTTGGAGGATGCCCCACCACATAGGAATGAACATTTATGCTATGGTATACAACCTTAAAGGATAACCCCAACACAGTTCATCAACCCAGTCACATCTGCAAACATTGTTGTCATGCATGTACCAACAAGTGAGACAAGGGACAAGGCGGAGAATGAGGACCCCAATGAGTTCGCGAAGGAGCTCTCAAATCTGAACGTGAACCGCCCTCACATGACAAACAAGTGCATGTTGTCCACTCTGGCGGCGAAATACTGGTTCCATGGCGGAAATGCAAAAAGTAGAGTAATGTTCCAATGAATAAAATGTGCCTCTACGCAACGTAACATGGTCCAACGGTAGCCCCCTTGAAGCCATTTGAATATTTCATACATTACTGTTGGACTCGGCTATGCCGCGCAAGGAGATGCATTTTGAGGATTGCAACAGCCATGAAAAATATGGTTCAACATCCTGCGAAAGTAGTTGTAGTAACTATTAGTGGAAATAATTAGTCCAAATGGCTACTTGTAACGACGAACCAATGATAACTATTAATTGAACTAATTTTGTCCATTTTCGCTCCCTCGTGCGGTTGACTAATTAGGTAATCGTTAAATTATGTAGTTTGAACTAATAACTAATTGATTTGTTTTCAAAATCCCCTACAAAATGCTAATTCCAACGTTCAATCAGCCTAAACTCTTTGTGGCAAGGCTTCATGTTTTGGAAAGAGTGATTTTTGAGCCACTAGTTGGTTTTGAGGCACCATCCTTACCCTTTAGGAAAAAATTAACTGATTCCATCATAGTTGAACTGGGTACCTTAGTCAGTCATTCAAGTATTTCACGTGGTAATGTTTTCATGGCATTTCTCTCAAGCGTAACAAATAGCATTGTGGATGTTTCAATAGCCATAGCCGCACTGTCGACTAGTCAAAGGTCAGCATCAGCCAGTTACATGCCTTCATAAATGTGTGTTTTGTGCCAAGGTTGACTTTGCTTAACGCTCAATGCAATTGATCCCAATAATCTTTCATATTCTTTCATGTCGTGCCCTCATCCATGATGTTGAGAAAATCAACGCCCATGTTCTCCTCTCCTTTCTCATTCTTTCATCCCTCATCTTAAGCATTGCCTCTCGTCTTACCCAACTCAACATGCACACTGGAAATATTCACAAACCTCGATGGCCTCTTGAGCGCTGTCGTGGTTATCCCTTCTGACTTTACAACATGTCATAGATGACTACTCTTTCTTGGCATAGTGGCTTATAGAAAAAAAGTGTCATATATTACGCGATAGCTTTTTTTTTGTTTTCAAGACATTTTGGGAAGAAAATCCCTCCCACTGGGCTCCCTTCCGGAAGCTGCTACTTTGGTGGCTTCTTAATCCGCTCTGCTTGGCTCGGACTAGGCGTTAGCGAGTTCACGACTCGAGTTTCCACCCAGGTTGGTTTGCCTCGGTCACGTCATTTGGCTTCCAGCGTCCTCTTCACCGCACATCACGAACCACTGGCCATGGTTCCATGCTCAATGGGGGGAGCCCCCTGTGACAGCCAGCTTGTTACACACCTAAAACGACTTAAATGACTACAATGTGTGTGCCATGCCATTTCAATCTAGTAACCAATGGAGAGGTTTTGTGAGATGCATCAAGTATTCACAAGGTGCTACATGAGTTTGTCGACACCCTCAAAACATTTGCACCAATGGTCATTCAACGACGACAGCAAGGTGATACACTAGTCAGTGGTTCAACAATTGTGTTTGGGTAATGAACACTACTCATGTTCCAATGCTGGTGAACCGAAGCTTTAGAGCGATCTACATCAACCATCAATTTCAAGTTTCACAAAATCTTTTGACATATTGTAACCCAGACTTGCTATGAACAATTGTGAATGTATGATGGGAGGGATCCATCCATGATGTGAGAATGTTTAACATTTGTTTTCTTTTAGGATTCATGTTTTTGCAAGAAAATTTTGTCCTTGTGGATGTTGCATTTCTTGAAGGTTAATGTTTGATGTTCTCGCACCATGGCAACGAAAAAGTTTGAGCTTTTAACCTTTTCCATGCTTCATCCTTTTCATGCAATTTGTGCATGTTTACAATGTTGAATGAGTGTTTTGCATTATGTAAATACTACTACAGTAAGAAGTGTACTCGCATATTCCACTTGTATTATCCTCTTTTGTAATACACGATTTGATCCACACAAGACAGGATGTCCTTTTCTCCAGCCTCGGGAAGAAAACTTTAGCTTGGGTTGGTAGAAAAAACACCACAAGGGTATAACCTGGAAGAAAACATGGAGAAACAATGATCAGAGCTCAGTGGTAGCTTATTGCTTTGGCCATGTGGAAAAACTAAGTTGTTTTGGTGGATGAAGTTACGGATAAAAATGTTTCAGTACGTTTTTTATGGAATTTGTGTACAAATTGAAGCAGATAGATAGAAATTATTGTAATATTAAAAGAGGTAAACATAGAAACTTAATCCTAAACCCTAAATAACTTATCATTGTATAGGTGCTCATTTCTAGCTTGGTTAGTTTTGTCATGCACACCGTGCTTTTTGGAGGGATTAGCACTATATGTGAGGCCTTGATATCATCAACCTCCTCCTCTTCCTCCTCCATTCAATGCTCCTCGTACTCTTTGTCATTTTCCTCTCTTCCCTCTTCTTCTAAATGAGCGTCACCAATTACTTCAAAGCTTGCAATTATGTTCAAAACAAGGGCACATAGTAAGCTCATTGAAAAAACCTCAAAGCACATTTTATCATCCTTATTAAGAACCTCTTACATCTCCAACTTCACATCCTTTATTAAACCTTTGTCGTTGTTCACATCCTTCACCACTAGGGCCCATGGTGTCTTGGGGGCCCTCGCCCTTTACGACACATTCTAGACTCGTAGGATTCTTAAACACACTTACAATTGTATCAATATGTTTTTCAAAAACCTTATGAAATGATTCCATGGTGATGAACTGGGTGGTTGATGAAAATTATACACAATAACAACAAAATTCTCTGCATGGAAAGCCTTCGGTCACAACATGTTTTGCTAGCGCGACCTAAAAATGGTGTCGTGCCATGATAGCATCCTGGTCAAAATATCGGTGTTCTAACTTCAAGAAACATTGTAAAATTTTATTTCTTTTTATATTCTCATCGACAATATCACTCTTTTTCAAACGTAACTTAGGCAAAATTCTCTTTCATCCTTAATTTCTCTGTTTTATCTCAGGGTTGGCTCAGTGTATTCACTTGAGTAGTTCTTACTACAATGTAAGTTAGCTCTCAACTGTAGGGAAATCGATTCCCGTCATTGCGAATACCTTGTGAAAGTGAAAGATTGTAAGGAAGGAAGAAGGCCAAGTCCATAGGACCATTCAATCTTTGTTGAATCCCAATCAACAGTACCCCTTCATGTAATGGTAGTAGCTCATTTTGCTACTAACTTTGGAACACAGACGTAGGTCCACAACATAGTCTTGCAAGGAGTCTAAAGGACTGGCCTCTTTGATCATTTTTGTTGAGACGCACCACTCTAAAATGGACAAGGCCATCATAGGGCACAAATGTAATATATGCATCCTAATCCTAATCATCCCACATGGAAACGCCACATGGAAACAAGGCCAAGCATTCCTAAGGAGCAGAGAGCTATCTCAATAGATTTTCCACCGTGGCACTCCTCTTCCCTTAAATCTTTCCAAGATATATTTACGGGCTGGAGTCAAACTAAAATCTAACCGGTATTTGTTTCTTGAGACATAGGCACCTCAAAATTCAGGCCTTGTGTCAGCCCAATGCATGGCAAACATTTAAAGAGGATTCATTATAAAAGAAATCATGTGTATCCTACATTTCTGTACCTTTGCTTCAAATCATCTCGATTTATCCTTACTTTAGGAAAATAATTTTGCATACTTCATTTTGCAAATCATGCAAAGCGAAGCTGAAGCATAAGAGTTGTTTTATGAACTCATATCATTCGCAAAGCTCATGTGTCAATCTTACGCATGATAAATTAATGTCACATTATTCTCCTGGCATCTGGCCATTTGTGTACAACATCTTATGTCGGACACATGACCTCTTGATTATTGTTAATACAAGGCAGTTATGACCATGGTACGTTTCAAAGTGTTGGTCTGTTTTTGTTTGAACCTTGCAGATGTATATACCGATGACAGAGCCAATGCCATTCGTGACGTACGTTGCCAATAATTGCTTCCTATTCTAAAAGAAAATGTAAATAAATTTTCTCATACATATTGTTGTACATGTTGAGAAGGCTGTCATGGTGAAGCTTCCTTCCCCGTTTTCAATGAGCTTCTCTACAACCAATTATTTCTATTGGATTTCATCGCAAAATCTATAACCATAAAACATTGACGTACGTCTTCCATACATGATCTCTTCATAGGGGTTGCAGATGAGGTGGTTCCTCTCCGCGACATTATACGTGCAATGAGGATCTAAGGAATTAGTCAAACTATTTTGTAACGACATGTTCATAAATACGTGTACGTAAAACGGACCTTTTTTGCATCTATGGATTGACTCGCTGAAATTGAACAATCTCCAAAAAAACATGCAACATGAATGCTATCTTGATGTTAGATTTTGGTAGAACCAATTACCTAAGTCATGGTTGTAGATCAAACCTAGCGTCTTTCGAAGGTTGCGCTCGTCTTTGAGATTAGCAAAATTAGTTTTCAAGCTATAAGTATCACCTTCAAACACAATGCAATGATGACCTACATAATGCTTTTGTCATCCATCATCCTCGCATTCTATTGTAGAATGGATACCATAGGTTGCCGCTCACGTCATGTCTCAGAAATAAGTTCAGATTTTCTCTAGGACAGTTGAGACATAGATCTCAACTTGAATGCATGTCCCCCTAATGAAAGAATGTTTACAACATCATTTCCACCAGATTGGTGTAAAATGACACAACCCATGAGAGGGACTTGTTTGATATTATATCCATGGCCTTAGGGTAGAGCATTTACAGACCACATTATGCAACAGTTCATGGTTGGCTCCCATCATGCAATCGGCATGCCGAGAAGTATAACGGTTCCATTCATGGAATCCTACTATCGTTGATCTTCGTTTCAGGTCCTTGCCAAGATGTCATGACACGTACTCTTCTGTAGGAGGGTGACATAGAAATATCGACTCCAAGAACATATCTTGAGGAGAATTTGCGAAGTGGCATAAAATCGTTTTACTTAGTGTCCAACTTTAGTGAGTACATTATGTAACTCAACAACTAGTGAGATGGTAGTAATGGAATGGTCGAAACCCGTTGTTGATTGGGTCCGAATTGCTCTGCTTTCGTATTTTGACCCCTTTTCATCCAATTCTCATGCCCGTAGTCATAGGTTTTGTACTGATTCAACATGGCTCTTTCAGTGGTTTACACAATGCTCAACCCAGTGAAATGAGCTGCTTCATATACATGTCCCCATGCCAATGCATATGAACGAGTATCGCCTTTCTACAAGGCTCTGACAAACCTTTGCTAATGGATGCCATGTCAGTGAAAAGCAAGAGACAAGAGCAGCAACTCGATCATGAGGAACACAGAGTGGAAGACCAAAAAGATAGAAACAATTGTGTTTGACTTCAGGGAATAAAGATCCCTGCTGATAAACAATGTAACATGATGAAAGTGGGAGGAAATTACTTCTTTACACTAGCCAAGTTTGTTACAAGATGGCCGTGCTTATTAGCGGCGCCTTACTCGTGGAAAAACAATCCTGACCAACCATTCGTTATGAAGGATTGTTTGTTGCATGACCTAAGCATGCAATTGAGAGCTCAAAGGGGTTTTTTTTATAGATATTGTCATACCCTAAAAAACTTTGATTTCGATGTTAATTGTTTTTGCTATGATCGATTTTCGTCGAAAATGAACTTTCATCGAATTTAAAAGTTTCCCAAAAATAATTAAAAAATTCAATAATCGAAATCAACGTGCTACCCCAATTTATTGGTCAAGTTGCAACCCGGGTCTAGTTAGCTTGTTGTTGTTGTTGTACCAACTCTCGATTGAGTTTTTTTTGCTAATGCAACCGTTGTTCACCACTGTCATTCATCGTCGCGCTAAAGCGACGACGTTTGACAGTGGTGGAGCGAGCGAGCAAGGGAGCGAGCGAAAAGTCTCGCAAAACTTCGTCGCTTGAGTGACTCCATTGCTCGAAGATTCGTATTTTTGAGACTTCGAACAGGAGAGTCACTCGAGTGACAAGGCATTCATCGAAATGTATAAGCTGTCCCTAGACATTCATCGAATTCAAGGTTCTACCCCCCTTCTTTCGTCAAATCCAAACGTGCCACGTAAATATTTACAAACGTGAGAAAAACTCGTCGAAAAGATTATGAAACACCTCCATCGTCGAAATCAATGTTTTTTAGGGTATTCATATTTATAACACATATAAATGCTTTGTAATGCATGAAAATGCCTGGAAGTACCTAGGCAATGGATGGAAACGCCTCGACGATGCCATAAGTTGCATGAAAATGGCCTACAATGCCAGGGTAATACCTAGCCATGCCTTCCATTTCCTATTAATAACTCGCAAAGCTTGTGTAACACCTGGGAAATGCATGGACAATGCGTGGCCATGCCAAAGCAATGTCGCGCCAATGCTGGACATGAAATGGTAATGCATGACAGGACAAAGAAATGCCTGGTGTTGCCCAGGATGCATTGCAATCTCTAGGCAATGCTCCGGAATAAGTTGTAATGTTGAAGAAAATCCTACCATGTCTTGGTAATGCTTGGTAATTCCTATCCAATGCTAAGGATAACATGTGCAATGCCAAACAATGCTAGAGATAAAATTCAAGATAGAGAGAGAGAGAGAGAGAGAGAGAGAGAGAGAGAGAGAGAGAGAAAAGTTATTGAGAGAGAGAGAGAGACCAAGATTTGTATTACGTCGTGCTTGTACCGTGTCATGTTGAGTCTTGT
>SZWC01000092.1:0-20909 GCA_023375785.1 Penium margaritaceum
TCTTGACCCTGGATCTCTTGCCTTTTTCTTTTCTCAGGCTGAGGCATGGAGCCATCGCCCATGGTCACCCGGATATTGGCAATCGATGACCCCGAATACTTCGAAAATTCACATCTCCCAATCTGACTGTTGGATTGGCCTCAAACTTGGACCGTAGACATTTTGCCACCTGATCTTTCCAATGGTGAAGTTGGATCGACGATCAGAGTAGGCATCTGGTACTTTCTTGGAACTTGCTCCTGTGGCCCTGAAACTGAACCGGATGGCTCCTTTCCCAACAATCTCCCACTTTTCCGCAGTCAGAGTGGGCTGAGTCCACATGCCTTCATGCAGAACTGCTGCTTCTCACGGGTCACTGGCTTGGTGCAGAAATCAGCGACCTGCTTGCTGGTTGGAGTAAACTCTAGCTTGATAGCTCCCTCCTGCACCATATGCCTGATGAAGTGATATGCGAATCAAAGTGCTTGTTGCGTCCATGGTGCTCAGGATTCTTGGCGAGTGCGATTGCGCTCTGGTTGTCGACGCGCACACAAACTGGAACTGTTGCACTCCCACTCATCTCTGCCATGAGACGCTGAAGCCAAATTGCATCCTTGGCTCCAAAGCTGAGAGAGACGTACTCAGCTTTCGTGCTTGAGGTGGCCACGACCACCTGCCGCTTGCTGCACCAGGTGATGGCTCAACCATTTATGAGGAACACATGTCCATAGATGGACTTACGGTTCTCAGGGTTTGAAGCCCAATATGCGTTTGTGTAGCCGATGATGCGGTTGTCGTTGCCGTTGTAGGTGATGCCGATATTGATGGTTCCAGCAAGGTAGCGGAAGATCCGTTTCACTGCCTTCTGGTGCTCAGGTCTGCGGTTTGCCATGTGCTGGCTCACAGCGCTAACAGCCTGTGCAAGGTCCGGCCTGGTTGCCACCATCAGGTACACGAGGCACCCGACGGCTCTCTGGTACTTCTGCCGCTCAGCTGCATTTGCTTCTCCATTGAAGCTCACGAGGTATTGCCGCATCTCCACCGCTGTGCTGATGGGGTTTGCCTCTGCCATGCCAAACCGCTACAAAACATCCTTGATGTAGCGGCTTTGTTGCACCGAGAAAGAGTGTGGTTTGCTGTCACGTGTGATGTGGATACCGACGAAGTATGATGCCTCCCCAAGATCAGACATCTGGAAGCGCTCCTGCATGGCTTCCTTGAACTCCTGTAGTGCAGACATGCGGTTGGAAAGGAGGAGCATGTTATCCACATAGACGATGATGACAAGCACCTCATGACCATGCTGCCAGCGATAGACGTTGTAGTCACACTCACTGCGCTCAAATCCCATGTACTACAACACTGCATCCAACTTCTAGATCCAAGCACGCGACGCTTGCTTGAGGCCGTACACCGACTTCTGCATCTTGCAAACCAGGTGCTCCCGGCCATCCATGACGAACCCCACCGGCTGCTCCATGTAAATCTCCTCCTCCAAGTCACCGTTCAGGAACACTGTCTGGACGTCCATGTGGTGGACCTCAGAATCCTCTGCTGCTGCATAGGAAAGGAGCGTACGCACAGAGGCAAACTTTGCTACAGGAGCAAAGGTTTCCGTGTAGTCGATGCCTATTTGCTGCGAGTAGCCCTTGGCGACCACCCTTGCCTTGTTCTTTTCCAGGTTGCCATCTACTCACCGCTTCTTCTTGGACACCCACTTGCACTTGATCACCTTTTGTCCAGGTGGACGCTCAGTCAGTTGCCAGGTACCGCTATCGAGCTGCGACTGTTTTCTTGCTGCATAGCTTGCGCCCAATCTATTGCATCTGGTGCAGCCATGGCGTCCTTGTAAGACGCTGGCTCATCAGAGTCTGCTGCAACTGCGATGTTCATCTGGTCTGGTTTTGGAGCATCCAAAAATGCCCGTGCTCACCAGGCTTGAAACGCACCCTGAGAGGGTACCTTCGACCTGAAGCGGGAGCGTTAGCAGGCGGCTGGCGCGGTACTGCTGGCACAAGTGCTTCTACTGATGGTGGTGCGTCTTCTTCCTCTTTTGCTACCGATGAGGCTGCTGTACCTGCGAAATCAGACATGGGAGAGTAGAATGGTTCTCCCACTGTCACAGTGGAGGAAGGATTAGGAGAGGCTAGGTCAGGAAGTTTATCTGCTCCCACTGCCTCGTCAGCTGCTGCTTCTGCTTCCTCTTCACAAACAATGTTGGTGCCGATGACGTTGCTTACCTTGAAGACGACATCCTTGGAGATGATGAAGTGGCCTGTATCCCTCTCGTAGAGGCAATACGCCTTGCTTGCCACGTCGTAGCCAATCATCAACATCTGCGCGCTTTTCGCGTCCCACTTTTGCCACTTTTCCTTTGGCACGTGCATGTTTGCCAAGCTGCCAAACGTGCAAAGATGACCCATGCTCGGCTTCTAGTCGAACCACGCCTCGTACGGAATTATCTACTCCATGGCCTTGGTTGGACTACGGTTCTTGATGTACACCGCAATGCATACTACCTCCGCCCAAAAGTCGTAGGTGAGCCGAGCCGCGTGCAACATGAAGCGCGCCGACACAACGACGGTGCGGTTGGCGAGTTCTGCTACGCCGTTATGCTGCGGCGAGTATGGCGCGGTGCACTATACCTTGATGCCTGTTGTTGCGAGGTAGTCCTGGAACTCCTTGCTTAGGTACTCTCCACCGCGGTCGCTGTGCAGTGCCTTGATTTTCTTACCAATCTGGTTCTCCACGATGGCCTTGAACTCCTTGAACCTATCAAAGCACTGGTCCTTGGAGGAAAGGAAGTACACAGCAGTGTAGCGGCTCAAATCATCAATGAAGGTGAGAAAACACCTAGAGCCTGTAAAGCTCTGGGTCTGCATTGGGCCACACAAGTCTATGTGGACCAGCTCCAATACCTCCTTCGTGTGCTCTCCTGCTCCAGAGAATGCCTCGCGATGGTGCTTCCCCTCCAAACAGCCGATGCACAACTGCTGCTCAAAGTTAGAGATGATGGGCAAGTCACGCACCATCTGCTTTGTTTGAAGTTGTTGTAAGGTGCGCATGCCAATGTGGGCATAGCACGCATGCCAGATTTCGCCATCTATGGCATGCACCAGTGGTGCAAGGCTCTGCTCGCGCGGGATCTTGGTCGCCCCCAGCAGGCGGTACATATCGCCTTCCTTCACCGACCTGGCGAACTCCTCTCCTCTTTCCTTGTCGAGGATGTAGCCATAGTCATCGTCAAAGATGACGCGCATTCTTGTGTTGGTGAGAGAGGACACTGAGTGAAGGTTGAACAAAGCATCACGCACATACAGCACGCCATGGAACACTCCCACTTCAATGCCACGCGGGGTCTCTAACCACATCTCCACAATCCCAATCACCTCAGCATACACCACCTGATCATCACCCAAAAGCAATCGGACGGGGGGGAATGGAGAGCAGCTATGTAAACCACTCCTTTTGGTGCGTCAGACTCTTGGTACACCCCAAGTCCTTGTACCACGCCAGATCCGCCTTTTCCTTCTGCGACATGTCAGACTTCGCCATGAAGAGGCAGTCGCGCACCTCCTTGGCCACGTTCATGTTGCCAAAATGACGCACACCGGTTGGTTCTGCTGCTTCTACTGCTACTGCTGCTGCTATTGCTGTGGAGATTGCTGCTTTTGCTCCTGTTGCTGTTGTTGCTCCTTCTGGTCCCTCTTGAACTTGAAACACTCTTTCTTGTAGTGCCCCTCTTTCTGGCAATAGTGGCACTTTCCCTTCTTGCCTCTCTGCTGGCCAGACTACTGCTGCTGCTAGTTGCGTGAGCCCATGGCCATGAAAGCTGCTTCATTGCTGCTGCTGCCGCCATTGCGCTTTGCTGCATTGTGACGTAGTTCTACGTGCACCAGGTTCGTGCAGATGAAGTCGAGGTCAAGAGTCGACTGGCACTCCAACGTCTGTGTCTCCGTGTTATAGCTGGTTGGGAGTCCCCTCAGCAAGAGGAGGACGAAGCGCGTGTCTTCCACAGGGTTGCCGGCCGCTTTCAGCTTCTTCTCCAGCTCCTTTGCCCTGTCCAAGTACGCCTCCATCCCTACACCACCCTGCATTTTCAACAGCATCATCTTCTCCTCCAAAAGCATGAGGAATGTAGGATCCTTGGTCTCATACGTTTTGTACAATGTGTCCCACCCCTCTTTTGCAGTAGCCTTGTCACTCACGTACTGAAGATGCGGGTTGGAGATGGTCTTGACAAGCAACCTGTAAGCCTGCCTGTCCTTCTTCTTCCACTCCTCATATGACGTCGCTGCAGTTGTAGATTAACTTGCATCTGTTGCACCTTTCTGCGGCGTCTTCCCGACCACCACCTCCAGAGCGGTGATGCCTTTTGCCTGTGGAGGCGGAGCGCGTTTGTTGCCACTCACCACCTTCCACAAGCCCCTCTCCTCCAAAAGGAGACGGGTACGAATCTTCCAAAATGTGAAGTTGGCGCGTCCTTCCAGCCTCTCCAAGGCCTGGGCTGTTGTTACCACGCCTGCTGCTGCTATTTTGAGCCTTGATGATGCTCAGCGCTGCCCTTGAGTGGCGGCGCTACCCCTGCTTCTGTTACTACTTTAGCCAGAAATCTGTCTGACAGAAAATGGACTGTAGAGGCCAGCAGACTGGGAATCTTGAAAAACTAAGCCCAGCACTGAAAAATTCAGCTCAAAACCTTCCAGATTGATCCATAAAACAGGGTCATCAAGGGATTTTCAAAGATATGCCCTTTTGAAAACAGGGTATGCTTCTGCTCCTACTCCAGCTAACACCAGCAAGCTTGTATACGGCGTTTCTCCCAAACGTACCAATGGAATGCAAATATTTGTGTACCAATGGAAAGCTTATAAAAATTACTTCAACTCCTATGTGCTACTTTGTAAATTTGACAAAGAAACAAGAGATTTATGGTCATCAGAAGTCGACATTCTTACGGAAAGAGAAAGGTGTAGCCCTGGCCGACCTCGTTTTGAGCATAACTCTCTATCCGACTGTTGGATCTTTGTGATCGTGGGCTCGTTAGAAAGCTTATCTCTTGAGATTTAAGATCTTGTGGTCGATTTTTAAATCTGGTGAAGGTTTTACCCAAAGCTATCACTCTCAAAGTGATGGCCTGTGCTGGCTGAAAGAATCACAACTTGGCTCTGATACCAAATGTTGGATATGGAGGAGAGGGGGGGCCTTGGAGCAGCGAGCACGTGGGACTGGAAGGGCATCACTTGTGCTGAAGAATGATTGTTTAATCACTCAAAATGATGGAGTACATATAGAGCTAGGGCTTGGGCAAGTCAGCCCTCTCACAAGCCACACCACTTAGCCATGGAGGCTAAGGCTCACGCACTAGAGTCCATAATCTCACACAAGGGAAGAAATAAGCCTAGCAATCAGGCTGACCACTCACACACGACCTAGAGAGGTAGAAAATGCTCTCATGGCACTCCTAGTGGTCACATAACCCACAATCCCGTGGAGAATCGCCATGTGTCCATGGCTAGCACACAAGGATCTCACCTCACCTAAAAAGTAAGGAGAGGAAACTTTTTCCTAGTTAGCACACTCTGACAAGGCAACCCAAGAATCTAGAACCTTTTTCAATATTTCTCCCATCAGGTCTTGACCGTGGATCTCTTGCCTTTTGCTTTTCTCAGGCCGAGGCATGGAGCCATCACCCATGGTCACCCGAATATCGGCGGTCGATGACCCCGAATACGTCGAAAATTCACATCTCCCAATCCGACCGTTGGATCGGCGTCAAACCTGGACGGTAGACATTTTGCCACCTGATCTTTCCAATGGTGAAGTCGGATGGACGATCGGAGTAGGCATCTGGTACTTTCCTGGAACTTGCTCCTATGGACCTGAAACTGAACCGGATGGCTCCTTTCCCAAAAGGCTGTGGGACTATAAAACTTGTTAGTTGCTTGTCATTGAGTATAGTTTTTACCTTTGAGACTTCTACTAGAGTTGTCCACCAAAGGCACACACTAAAGAAGCATTGGTTGGTTTAAGGACTAGGAGTTCGCTCCACGCACGAAAGTGACCAGGTGCTAAGGACACAGTGCAAGGAAGTAAATCCTATGAATTGCTCAGTGTAGAACCTTGGCTCTGAGGGTGACATCATCTCTTGAGTGGTGATATCATCTCTTAAAATACCAAGAGCGGTCCGCGGGACCCATTGTATCGAAACCCGTTTTAAAGACCGTCGCCCCGGGAGGTTGACAGAAGGTTCAGGCAATACGGGGTTAGGGAGAATGTCTGCTCGCATTGTTTCATCAGCTACTGGTTCTAGTGTATCTTCGCAGATGATGTTGGTGCCGATGACATTACTTTTGTTGAAAACAACATCCTTGGAGATGATGACGTAGCCAGTATCCCTCTCGTAGAGATGATACGCCTTACTTGCCACGTCATAACCGATCATCAGCTTCTGTGCGCGATTCGCGTCCCATTTCTGCTGCTCCTTAGGCACATGCATATGCCCCAAGCTGCCAAACACGCGAAGATGACCCACGCTTGGCTTCTTGCCAAACCACGTCTTGTACGGCTTCATCTGCTCCAGGGCCTTGGTTGGACTACGGTTTTTGATGTACACAGTAGTGCTAATTCCTTCGGCCCAGAAGTCATGGCTGAGCCGATCCGCATGGAGCATGGAGCACGTAGACTCAACGATGGTGCGGTTTGCGCGTTCTGCTATGCCATTCTGCTTCACCGAGTATGGTGCGGTGTTGTATGGTCCACTGCGCCTTGATGCCTAAAAGTGCTAGGTAGTCCTAGAACTCCTTGCTCAGGTACTCTCTGCCACGGTCGCTGCGCAACACCTTGATCTTCTTGCCATTCTGGTTCTCCACCATTGCCTTGAACTCCTTGAACCTGTCAAAGCACTGGTCCCTGGAGGAAAGGATGTACACATCCGTGTAACGGCTGAAATCACTAATGAAGGTGAGAAAATACATAGAGCCTCCAAAGCTCTGGGTCTGCTTCGGGCCACACAAGTCGGTGTGGACCAACGTCTGTGGCCCGATGCTTCTCTTGGTCAGCACCTCTTTCCTCCTCCAAGGCTCCCTGTCTTCTTTAGTTCCAATACTTGGCATCAAAGCCCGGTTTTGCCTTTTTTGCCAGCACACACAAACACTTGGATAGTGACGAGTTTGGGTCAAACCTTCACCAAATTTGACAATCCGCCACTGGATCTTCAATTTCTCAAAACAAGCTTTCCAACGCGCTTAGTATCGTGAAGATCCAACGATGGGATTGAGAGTTATGCTCAAAATGAGGTCGGCAAGGGCTACACTATTCTCTCTGAGTCAGACAGTCGCCTTGCGATGACCATAACACTCTTATTTCTTAGTCAAATTTTAAATGTAGCACATGCGAATTGAAGTATTTTGCCTACACTTTCTATTGGTGTAAAAGTATTTGCATTCCATAGGTAGGTTTGGGTGAAAAACTATTTGCAAGCTGGCTGGTGTGAGCTAGAGTAGGAGGAGCAGCATACCCTATTTTGAAAAGGGTATGTCTTTTAAAATGTCTTATTGATGACCCTGTTCGATGGGTCAATCTGAAAAGTTTTAAGCTGCAATTTGTAGTGGTGAACTGAAAATTTCCAACTTCCCATTCCGCTGGCCTCTATAGTCCATTTTATGTCACACAGATTTCTGGCAGAAGCAACTGTAGAAGCAGGGGTAGGGCCGCCACTCAAGGGCAGCGTTGAGTATCACCAAAGCTCAAAATGGCAGTACCACGCGTGGTAACAGCAACACAGCCCTTGGAGAGGCTGGAAGACGTGCCAACTTCACGTTTTGGAAGATTTGTACCCGTCTCCTTTTGGAGGAGATGGGCTTGTGGGAGGTGGTGAGCGGCGACGAGTGTGCTCCGCCTCCACAGGCAAAAGACATCACTGCACCAGAGGTGGTGGCAGGGAAAACGCCGCAAAAAGGTGCAGCAGATGCAAGTTCATCTACAAGTCCAGCGGTCGCATATGAGGAGTGGAAGAAGGACACGCAGGCCTACAGGTTGCTTGTCACCACCATCTCCAACCCGCATCTTCAACACGTGAGTGACAAGGCTACTGCAAAAGGGTGGGACACGTTGTGTAAGAAGTATGAGAGCAAGGATCCTACATTCCTCATGCTTTTGGAGGAGAAGGTGATGGCGGTGAAATGCAAGGTGGCGAGGGGATAGAGGCATTTTTGGACAAGGCAAAGGAGCTGGCAAAGCAGCTGAAAGTGGCCGGCAACCCTGTGGAAGAGACGTGCTTCATCCTCCACTTGCCGAGGGGACTTTCAGCGAGCTATGACAAGGTACGAGAGACGCTGGAGTCCCTACCGACTCTCGACTTGGACTTCATCTGCACGCACCAAATATAGGTGGAACTGTGTCAGAATGCAGCAAAACTTAATAGCGGCCGCAGAAGTGAAGCACATTTTATGGCCATGGGCTCACGCAACCAGCAGCAACAGTCTAGGCAGCAGAGAGGCAAGAAGAAAGGCAAGTGCCACTATTGCAAGAAAGAGGGGCACTTTAAGGAGTGCTTGAAGATTAAGAGGAACCAAAAAGAGCATTAGCAGTAGCAACAAAAGCAGCAATCTCCACAGTTGCAGTAGCAGCAGTCACAGCAGCCTTAGCAGTAGCAGTAGCAGCAGAAAAACCAGACCGACGTGCGTTATTTTGGCAACATGAATGTGGTCAAGGAGGTATGCGACTTCCTCTTAATGGCAAAGTCTAACATGTTGTACAAGGAGAAGGTGGATCTGGCGTGGTAGAAGGGGTGAAGGTGTACCACGAGCTTGACGCATCATAACGGGTTGTTTACGCAACTGCTCTCCATTCCCCTCCGACTGATTGCTTTAGGTGATGATCAGGTGGTATATGTTGAGGGGATTGGGAGTGTTGAGATGTGGTTGGAGACTCAACGTGTCACTGAAGTAGGAGTGTTCCATGGCGTGTTGTATGTAGCTGATGCTGGGTTCAACCTTCTCTCACAGTCCTCTCTCACCATCATAGGACTGTGAGTCGTTTTTTACGATGACTATGGCTACATCCTTGGCAAGGAAATGCGAGAGGAGTTGGCCAAGTCGGTGAAGGCATTCAATATGTAATGCCTATTGGGGGCAACCAAGATCGTGCACGAGCAGAGTCCTGTAGCAGTGATGTAGGCCACAGATGGCAATATCTGGCGTGCACGCTACGCCCACATCAGCAAGCGTGTCTTGCAGTAACTTCAAACAAAGCAGATGGTGTGTGACGTGCCCACCATCTCTAACCTTAAGCAGTAGTTGTGCATCGCGAGGCGTTCTCTAGAGCAAGGGAGCGCGCGAAGGAGGTGCTGGAGCTTGTCCACACAGACTTGTGTGGCTGAATGCCGACCCAGAGCTTTGGAGGCTCAAGGTATTTTCTCACCTTCATTGAGGATTTCAGCCGTTACACTACAGTATACTTCCTGTCCTCTAAGGACCTGTGCTTTGAAAGGTTGAAGGAGTTCAAGGTAATGGTAGAGAACGATACTCGAAGGAAGATCAAGGTATTAGAAAGCGACTGTGGTGGATACCATCTTGCAGCAGCAGGCATCAAGGTATAACGGACCGTGCCATACTTGCCACAGCAGAACGGCGTAGTAGGATGCGTCAACTACACCATCGTTGTGTTGGCGCGCTCCAT
Organism: Penium margaritaceum; assembly: GCA_023375785.1. Classification (NCBI taxonomy): domain Eukaryota; kingdom Viridiplantae; phylum Streptophyta; class Zygnematophyceae; order Desmidiales; family Peniaceae; genus Penium; species Penium margaritaceum. The sequence goes on from SZWC01000092.1 coordinate 9,661, forward strand.
GTTGCATATGGCTCGGCTCACCTATGACTTCTTTGCCTAAGTAGTGAGCATTGCAGTGCACATTAAGACTCACAGTCCAACCAAGGCCCTGGAGCAGATGACGCCATACAAGGCGTGGTTTGGCAAGAAGCTCAGTATGGGTCATCTTCGCGTTTTTGGCAGCTTGGTGTACATGCACGTGTAAAAGGAGAAGTAGCAGAAATGAGACAGGAAGAGCGCACAGATGTAGATGATCGGCTATGACATGGTAAGCAAGGCATATCATCTCTACGAAAGGGATACTAGCCACGTCATCATCTCCAAGAATGTCGTTTTTAACGAAAGTAACGTCATTGGCACCAACATCATTGTTGATGTCATATGCTCCTTGTCCATCGCTGACATTTCGACAGGCATAGTACGGACTAGGCATGCACTACTCCCTTGGAGTAAGTCCTATAAGACTGGTCCACTTAGACGAGGAATGCAATGCTCCTTAGGAGCAAGCCCCCTAAGTCCAAATTGGATAGTATAGCCAGCAAACACTACCTAGGACAACTCTTGGTGGCTTAGACGTTCTGGAGTTTGTTTTTGGAGTGAGAGGTCAATGGGTCAAATCCCAGCCCAGTGACTTATCTTCTTTGTGACCAAAAGGGGGACAAGAAGGTTCTAAGAGACATCTTAGAACATTCCAAGGTCCTTCGTGGTGGCTGGCGCCACTTGGCGGTCACAGGGAGTACCATGTAGGCAAGGGGGTTGATGCAATCCAGATTGCCCCCAAAGTGGCTCATCCAAGGAGCCATTGTGCGCCTAGGCTAGAGGCTGGCTCTAAGGCAAAAAGAACTTCTAAGTTTCCTGTTATTGAGTACAGTTCTTACCTCTGAGACTCCTAACAGAGCAATCCACCAGAGGCAGACTCTAAAGAAGCACTGGTTGGTCTAAGCCCCAGGACTTTGCTCCTCGCGCGAAAGTAACGAGGTGCTCAGGACACAGTGTAAGGAAGTGATTCCTATGAACTGCTCAATGTGGAAATTTGGCTCTGAGGGTGATATCATCTGTTGGTTGCAATACCAAGAGCGGTGGACGGGAACCATTGTGTCGGAACCCGTTTTTCTAGACCGTCGCCTCAGGAAGGTTGACAAAGGATTATGGACCCAAATTGACTAGTTATCAGGCACGCTTCTATGCACTCTCCAACCCTCTCTGTCTTGTAGCACGCATCAGGTCCATCAGGTCCATCTGCTCCATATGCTCCATCAGCTCCAATGGCGGTTACTGGAAATTAGCAAACAAGGGCCAAGGATAAGCTCTATCCTTTGAGGTACGACCCTTATGCCCTAACCACGATAAGCTCTGTCCTTGGAGGCACGACCTTCGGTTTGCTAGTGTGCGTTCTTCTTTGTTTGCAGGTGATCAATGGCTAAGGGGTAAGCGACGGATCTGCACCTTCTAAACCGGTAGGAGACAACCGCTTACATCAGCCTACATCAGCCTCAACAAAGCAGAGAAACAAAGAAGCAGAGAAGCAATATGACGATACCCGTGACGCTCACTCTTGAGCAAGTCAACGGTGGGATGTCAAAGTTCACAAGGTCTGGTTTTCCCTTGTGGAAATGGTAATTTTGAGATTATCATGAGGGTGCGTGGCTACGTGAAGATATTCCTTGGTAAAGATGTTGAACGTACAAAAACAGATCGTAGATATGAAGCGTGGAGAGTAAAAAATGACATTTCGCTTGCAATTGTTCTGACATCAGTGATGAGTCACGGCATGTCCACCTCCAAGGTGGACATGCTGTGTACACCAATCAATGGCTCTTGCAAATTGCCTCTTAATCCTTCAAAAGCTGATTTCAATGAGGGTGAGCGAGGGAGAGTCGATGCGGACTTCCTGTTGCAGTTTGAAGGACTGCTCTAGCAAGTGACCAAAATGAACTCGGAAATTGACACCAACATGCAGGCCATGATCCTCCTCATGGCGCTACCTGAAAGGTGGGGTCCTCTGATCACCGTCCTTGGCGGTTGGAAGGAGGAAGAGTTGACGTATGAGGCAGTTTCCGAGTACGTGCGCAACAAGGACATGCATCGCAATGGTAGTGAGGCTAACATTTCACCCTATGTTGCATAATACGTTGGTCGTAGCAACAACTCCTCTTATATTTGGAGCAGTAGCGGAAGCGGTGGCGGTGGAGGAAAAGGCAATGGTGGTGATGGAAAGAGTTCAAAGCGTCCGGGGAAGTGTCATAACTATGGAAAGCATGGGCATTGGGCACGAGAGTATAGGGTTCCCAAGAATGAAGACGAAGATCATTGTGGTAGATATGAGGGCAAAGGAAAGGGCAAGAAGGAGTTGACAAACATGATGGTTGAGAGCGTGCCGGTAACCAAGGGAGCAGCAACACTCAAGCGTGGAGCCTACGGGCTCGACTCTGGCACAATCTAGTACTCTTTAAGGGAGAAGGATGGGTTCATCTCCATTGAGGACACTGAACGTTGCTTTAGGTAGCCTTGTCCATGTGCAAGGCAAGGGAGATAAGTTGATCAGCATCAACGAGAACGGTGCTGAAAAATACTTGAAGCTAGAGAACGTCGTTTACATGTCGTCTTTTGTGGCAAACCTCTTGTCAGTGTCCAAAATCACGGAGCACAACATGACTGTCATCTTCACAATGGAGGAGGCCGTGATTGTCAAGAACAAGGACATAAAGATCTCCAATCCCAAGTGGAGTCTTATGGGACAAGTCCTAAGAGTTGCTAGGCTATACGTCTTTCAGACCAAACCCCTTGAGAGTACAAATGAGGGATATGCGGCGGTTGAAGAGCCCAAGTCTCCTAAGCCTGATGTTGCACCACAGGTCGTTATCATGGCGGCCAACGCCATTGACACAGATGCTGAGCTATGGCACAGGCGAATTGGCCATTAGACACGACAAGACAAACTTCGGGACCGCACCATGTGGATCCATCCCGAGAGACTCTTGTGTCGTTGACAAAGCGTTTGTAAAATTTGGCAATGTCAACCCCCACTTTGTCTTACCAACAGTGAGATAAAGCTATGTAACAGCACGACGTAGTTCATGGGATGGAGGGATGCAACGCCAAGGATGAGGGAAAGTTCAAAAAGCTGTGTGAGCCATGCCTCCCAGACAAGGCAAAGAGAAAGCCCTTTGAGCATAATGGGCAACATGTGGCAGGAATCATGGACCTGATTCACTATCATGTGTGCCTACCATTTGGCACTCGAACGCGCACGTGGTGGGGTCAAATTGATTACTCCAGAAAAAGTTCAAGTAGGATGGTACCATCGACAAATACAAGGCAAGAGTTGTGGTGAAGAGGTTTTCCCAACGTGCAGGCTCAGAGTACGAGGAGACCTTCACGCGTGTCGTCACCTTTGCCTCCATTAGATCCATGTTGGGCATCGCTGCTGCAAAAGATCTCAAGGTGCACCAGATGGATGTCAACACAACTTTCCTCTATATTAAGCTAGATAAAGAAGTGCTCATGGAAGTGCCCGAGGGAGTCAAAGCTCTAAAGGGCAAGGTTTGCAATCTGGTCAAAGCACTCTACGGGCTGAAACAGGCCCCAAGGATGTGGTACAAGGAGATGGACGGCGTCATGGCCAGGCACACCTTCATGCATTGGCCGAATGACCTTATGTCTATGTGCGAGCGGATGAGCAAGGCTTGATGCTGGTTGCACTGTACGTAGATGACCTGATTCTCTGCTCGTCATCTGTCGAGCTTTTGAACAAGCTCAAGACAGGTCTCAGCAATAGGTACAAGATGAAGGACATGGGTCTGCTGGAGTTCTACCTCGGGACAGATGTGCACCGTAATCGAGCAGCATGGACCATCGAGCAGAACCAAACCAAGTACATCATGGAGGTCTTCAAGCGGAACAACATGGAGGACTGCAAGCCCATCACCAGACCCATGATAAAAGAACATCAAGCTCTCCTCCTCCATGAGTCCCAGCACGGAATTAGAACAGCGTGAGATGGAGAATATTCCCTACCAATCTGCTGCTTGCAACCTCATGTATGCCATGGTAGGAATATGCCTAGACATTTGCTATGCTATGGGAAAAGTGAGCAGGTTTGTGGCCAATCCAGAGCCACAACACTGGCAAGCAGTCAAGCGCATCATGCGCTATCTACACAAGACCCAACACATGGGACTCCAGTTTAGAGGCGAAGAAGGATCTCACTGGCTGCGGCTAGTGTACTACACAGACGCCGACTTGGGAGGAAGAATCAATGATAGAAAGTATACCTTGGGTTTTATGTGCCTCTTGAACGGTGGTGCAGTCACTTGGACAAGCAAAAAGAAAGATTGTGTCTCCCTCTCCAACGCTGAGGCAGAGTACATTGCTCTGTCAGAAGCATGCAAGAGACACAATGGCTGTGCTATTTGCTTGCCAAGATGAAAGTGCCACAAACGGAGGCAACATAGGTCCACATCCACAACAAGAGTGCCATGAAAATGACATGGGATGATGTCATATCTCGGTGGACCAAGCACATCGACATCAGGTACTACTACTCACGTGACCTGGGCGCAAAGGAGATCGTGGATTTGGAACACGCAAAGACCAGGAAGATGTAGGTTTGATGACAAAGACGCTAGAGAGCAAATTGCACTGTACAGATACTCGAGGCATCGGTATGGTCAACGCAGCAGACAAAGACTAAGGCCAAAACTGCTGGAGAAAGGAGAGATCTCTTAGCTAATAGACAGTGGTGCAAGGAAGAGTTTGTTGACGTGATATGCTTCTTGTCCATGGCTGACATTTGCACAGGCATAGGACGGACTAGGCATGCAAATCTCCCTTCGAGAAAGTCCCCTAACTCTGGTCCAGATAGACATACCATGCACTGCTCGATTGGAGCACGTCCCCTTGGTCTAAACTCGATAGTATAGCTAGCAAAAACTACCTAGGACAAATCCTTGTGGCTTAAACATTCCACAGTTAGTCTTTGGAGCGAGAGGTCACTGGGCCAAATCCCAGCCCAGTGACTAGTTTTCTTTGTGACCAAAAGGGAGACAGGAAGGTTCTAAGAGACATCTTAGAACATTCAAAGGTCGTTCTCATTGGAACGGGAGGAGAGAGGGAGCTTTGGAGCAGCAAACATCTCAGACTGGTAGGGCATCACTTGTGCTGAAGAAAGGTTGTTAAATCACTCAAAATGATGGAGAACATATAGAGCTAGAGCTTGGGCAAGTCAGCCCTCTCACAAGCCACACCACTTAGCCGTGGAGGCTAAGGCTCACACACTAGAGTCCATAATCTCCTACAACAGAGGAAATTAGCCTAGCAATCAGGCTGACCACTAACACACGACCTAGAGAGCTAGAAAATGATCTAATGGCACACTCCTAGTGGTCCCATAACCCACAATCCCATGGAGAATCGCCATGTGTCCATGGCCAGCGCACAAGGATATCACCTGACCTAAAAAGTAAGGAGAGGCACATTTTCCTAGTCAGTATACTCCGAGAAGGCAACCCAAGAATCTAGGACTTTCTTGAATATTTCTCCCATCAGGTCTTGACCCTGGACCTCTTGCCTTTTTCTCTTCCCAGGCTAAGGCATGGAGCCATCGCCCATGGTCACCGAGATATCGGCGGTCGATGACCCCAACAACTTTGAAAATTCATGTCTCCCAATCCGACTATTCGATCAGCCTCAAACGTAGATTGTAGACATTTTGCCACCTGATCTTTCTACGAATGAAGTTAGATTGATAATCACAGTATGCATTTAGTAGTTTCCTGGAACTTGCTTGTTTCTACTTGAAACTGAGCCGGATGGCTCCTTTTGCAACTATCTCCCACTTTGCTACAATCAGAGTGGGCTGAGTCCACATGCCTTCATGCACAACTGCTGCTTCTCATGAGTCACCGACTTGGTGAAGAAATCGGTGACCTCCTTGCAGGTTTGAGTAAACCTTAGCTTGATAGCACCCTCCTGCACCATGTGCCTGATGAAGTGATACGCGATGTCAATGTGCTTGGTACGAGCATGGTGCTTAAGATTATTGGCGAGTGCGATTACGCTCTGGTTGTTGATGTGCAGAGGAACTGCAACTTTTGTAGTCCCACTCATCTATTCCATGAGACGATGAAGCCTAACTTCTTCCTTGGCTCCAAAGCTGAGAAAGACGTACTTAGCTTCCATGCTTGAGGTGGCCATGACCACCTGCCGCTTGTTGCATCAGCTCATGTCCCCATCATTCATGAGGAACACATGTAAAGAGATGGACTTGGAGTCCTCAGGATTTGAAGCCCAATTTGTGTCTGTGTAGCCGATGATGCTATTGTCGTTGTCGTTGTAGGTGATGCTGATGTTGATGGTTCCAACAAGGTAGCGGAAGATTCGTTTCACTACCGTCGGTTGCTCATGTCCGGGACTAGCCATGTGCTGGCTCACAGTGCTCACAGCCTGTGTGAGGTCTGGCTTGGTTGCCACCATAAGGTAGATGAGACTGTCGACGGCGCTTTGGTACTTCTGCCCCCCAGCTCCATCTGCTTCTCCACTGAAGCTCACGAGGTACTGCTACGTCTTCAGCGGCGTGCTGATGGGTTTGGCCTCTACCATGCCAAACTGCTACAAAACATCCTTGATATAGCAACTCTGCTGCAGCGAGACAGAGCGTGATTTGCGGTCACGTGTGATCTGGATACGAAGGAAGTATGATTCCTCCCCAAGCTTGGACATTTGGATGAACTCCTAGATGGCCTCTTTGAACTCGTGCAGTGCAAACATGCTGTTGGAAATGAGGAGTATGTCATCCACATAGACGATGATGATGAGAACCTCATGACCATGTTGACAATGATACACACTATAGTCACACTCACTGTGCTCAAACAAAATGCACTACAGTGCCGCATCTAATTTCTGGTTCCAAGCACACGACGCTTGCTTGAGGCTGTACAGCGACTTCTACAGCTTGCAACCCAGGTGCTCTTGGCCATCCATGACAAATCCCTTCGGCTGCTTCATGTAGATTTCCTCCTCCAAGTCACTGTTCAAGAATGTCGTCTTGTCATCCATGTGGTGAATCTTGAAGTCCTCAGCTGCTGCATAAGAAAGGAGCGTGCGCACAGAGCCAAACTTTACAACAGGAGCAAGGGTTTTCGTGTCGTCAATACCTCTGTGCTACGAGTAGCCCTTGGTGATCGGCCTGGTCTTGTACTTTTTGAGGTTGCCATATGCGCCCCTCTTCTTCTTGAATACGCATTTGGACTTGATTACCTTGCGTCCAGGTGGATGCTCAGTCAGCTCCTACGTACCATTGTCGAGCTGCGACAATATCTCCAACAGCAGAGCTTGCGCCCAATCTGCTGCATCAAGTGGAGCTATGGTCTCCTTGTACGACATCGGTTCATCAGAGTTTGCTGCAACTACGACATTTATCTGGTCTGGTTTTTTAAGTATCCCAAAATGCCTGCGCTCACCAGGCTTGTAGCGCACCCTGAGAGGGTATCTTCCACCAGGTGCTAGAGCGTTAGCAGGTGGTTGGCGCAGTGCTGCTGGCACAACTGCCCTTGGTGATGGTGGTGCATCTTCTTCCTCTGCTTTTGCCAATGAGGCCGCTGTATCTACTGTATTAGACATGGGAGAATATAGTGGTTCTCCAACTGTCACAGTAGAGGAAGGTTCAGGAGAGACGGGATCATGGAGAACGTCTTCTCCCACTACTTCATCAACTACTGGTTTTGCTACCTCTTTGCACATGATGTTGGTGCCGATGACGTTACTTTTGTTAAAAACGACATCCTTGGAGATGATGACGTGGCCCGTATCCCGCTCGTAGAGGTGATACGCCTTGCTTGCCACGTCATAGCCAGTCCTCAGCATGTGTGCACTCTTTGTGTACCATTTCAGTCACTTCTCATTTGGCAGGTGCATGTGCGCCAAGCTGCCAAACGAGCGAAGATGACCCACGCTCGGCTTCTTGCCGAACCACGCCTCGTACGGCGTCATTAGCTCCAGAGTGTTGATTGGACTGCGGTTCGTGATGTACACCATAGTGCTAATTGCTTCATTTCCAAAGTCGTAGGTCAGTCGGGCCACGTGGAACATGGAGGGTGCCGATTCAACAATGGTGCGGTTGACGCGTTTTTCTACGCCGTTCTGCTACGGTGAGTATAGCGCGGTGTGCTATGCCTTGAGGCGTGCTGTTGTGAGTTAGTCCTTGAACTCCTTACTCAGGTACTCTCCACTGCAGTCACTATAGAGCACCTTGATTTTCTTGGTAGTCTAGTTTTCCACCATGGCCTTGAACTCCTTCAACATGTCAAAGTACTGGTCCTTGGAGGAAAGGAAGTACACAACAGTGTAACGACTGAAATTGTCAATGAGAGAGAAAACACCTAGATTTGCCAAAAATCGGGGTCTGCATGAGACCACACAAGTATGTGTGGACCAGCTCCAGCACCTTCTTTGCGCGCTTGCCTGCTCCCGAGAACGCCTCGCGATGCTGCTTCCCCTCCAAACAGTCGATGCATAACTGTTGCTCAAAGTTAGAGATGGTGGGTAGGTCACGCACGATAGTGCGTGATCTGCTTCGTTTGAAGTTGCTGCACTGCCGCATGCCGATGTGGCTGTAGCGCTCATGCCAGATTTCTCCCTCTCTGGCCTAGACCACTAGTGCAAAACTCTTCTCGCGCGGGATCTTGGTTGCTCTGAGCAGGTGGTACATGTCGCCTTCTTTCACCAACCTGGCCAATTCGTCTCCAGATTCCTTGTTGAGGATGTAGTCATAGTCGTTGTCATAGACGACTCGCAGTCCTTTGTTGGTGAGAGAGGATAGTGAGAGAAGGTTGAACACAACATCAGGTACATACAACACGCCAAGGAACACTCCCACTTCAATGCCACGCGGGGTGTCCAATCACATCTCCACAATCCCAATCCATTCAGCATACACCACCCGATCATCATCCAAAGCAATCCGACGGGAAGGCAATGGAGAGCAACCGCATAAACCACTCCTTGTGTTGCGTCAGGCTCTTGGTACACCCGGAGTCCTTGTACCACGCCAAATCTGCATTCTCCTTCTGCGACATGTCTGAATTTGCCATAAAGAGGCGGTCACGCACCTCCTTGGCCACGTTCATGTTGCCAAAATGGCGTACGCCGGTCTGGTTCTGCTGTTAGTACTGCTGCGGGTGACGTTCTTCACTACTGCTATTGTTGCTGCGGAGATTGCCGCATTTACCACTGTTGTTACTACTCTTTCTGGTCCCTCTTGAACTTGAAGCACTCTTTCTTGTAGTGCCCCTCTTTCTGGCAATAGGAGCACTTGCCGTTCTTCTTGCCCCTCTACTGCCCGGACTGTTGCTGATGGTAGTTGCGTGAGCCCATGGCCATGAAAGCTGCTTCAGTACTGCTACTACCACCATTGCACTTTTGTGCATTGCGACGCAGCTCTACCTGCACCACGTGTGTTCAAATGAAGTCCAGGTCGAGAGTTGGCTGGCACTCCAACGTCTCTCACATCGTGTCATAGGTCGTTGGGAGTCCCCTTAGCAAGAGGAGGACGAAGCGCGTGTCTTCCACTGGCCGCTTTCAGCTCCTTCGCCAGCTCCTTTGCCCTCTCCAAGTACGCCTCCATCCCTTTGCCACCATACATTCTCAATGCCATCATCTTCTCTTCTAAAAGCATGAGGAATGCAGGATCCTTACTCTCATACTTGTCGCACAACGTGTCAGCTCCTCTTTTGCAGTAGCCTTGTCACTCACGTACTATAGATGCGGGTTGGAGATGGTGTTGACAAGCATCCTATAGGCCTGTGTGTCCTTCTTCTTCAACTCCTCATATGCCGCTGCTGCAGTTGTAGATGAACTTGCATCTGCTGCACCTTTTTGTGGCGTCTTCTCCGCAATCACCTCTGCTACGGTGATGCCTTTTTCCTGTGGCGGCAAAGCACACTCGTCGCCGCTCACTACCTCCCACAAGCCCCTCTCCTCGAAAAGGAGGCGATTAAGGATCTTCCAAAACGTGAAGTTGGTACGTCCTTCCAGCCTCCCCAAGGGATGGGCTGCTGGTACCACGCCTGGTGCTGCCATTTTTAACTTTGGTGATGCTCAGCACTGCCCTTGAGTGGCGGCGCTACCCCTGCTTCTGTTGCTGCTTTTGCCAGAAATCTGTCTGACCAAAAATGGACTACAGAGGCCAGCAAACTTGGAATTCGGAAAAACTCAGCCCACTAGTAGAAAACGCAGCTCAAATCCTTTCAGATGGACCCATAGAACAGCGTCATAATTAGGGCATCTTCAGAGATATGCCATTTTGAAAAGACGGTATGCAGCTGCTCCTACTCCAGCTCACACCAGCCAGCTTGTAAACGGCGTTTCTCCCAAACATACAGATGGAATGTAAACATTTTTGCACCAATAGAAAGTTTAGGAAAACAATTCAAATCGTATGTGCTATGTTTTAAATTTGACAAAGAAACAAGAGAGTTATGGTCATCACAAGGCGACAGTCTTTCTCAGATAGAAGAGTGTAGCTCTGGCAGACCTCGTCTAGAGCATAACTCTCGATCTCACTGTTGGATCTTCCTGATCTTGGGCTTGTTAGAAAGCTTGTCTGTTGAACTTGAAGATTCAGTGGTCCATTTGTACATTTGGTGAAGGTTTCACCCCAACCCGTCACTCTCAAAGTGACGGCCAGTGCTGGCTGGAAGTGGCAAAACTTGGCTCCGATACCAAGTATTGAAATTGGAGGAGAGAGGGAACTTTGGAGCAGCAAACAGGACTGGAAGGGCATCACTTGTGCTGAAGAATGGTTGTTGAATCACTCAAAATGATGGAGTACATAAAAAGCTAAAGTTTGGGTAAGTCAGCCCTCTCACAAGCTACACCACTTTGCCTTGGAGGCTAAGGCTTACACACTAGAGTCCATAATCTCACACAAGAGAGGAAATCAGCCTAGTAGTCAAGCTGACCACTCACACACAACCTAGAGAGCTAGAAAATAATATCATGGCACATTCCTAGTGGTCACATAACCCACAATCACATGGAGAATCGCCATGTGTCCATGGCTAGCACACAAGGATCTCACCTCACCTAAAAAGTAAGGAGAGGTACCTTTTTCCTAGTCAGCACACTCTGACAAGGCAACCCAAGAATCTAGGACCTTTTTGGATGTTTCTCCCATTAGGTCTAGACCCTGGACCTCTTGCTTTTTTCTTTTCTCACGCTTAGGCATGGAGCAATCACCCATGGTCACCCAAATCCGCTGGTCGATGACC
>SZWC01000092.1:26476-72479 GCA_023375785.1 Penium margaritaceum
GATGAAGTGATATGGAATGTCAATGTGCTTGGTGCGTGCATGGTGCTCAGGATTCTTGGCGAGTGCGATTGCGCTCTGGTTGTCAACGCGCACAGAAACTGGAATTGCTGCACTCCCACTCATCTCTGTCATGAGACGCAAAAGCCAAACTGCTTCCTTGGCTCAAAAGCTGAAAGAGACGTACTCAGCTTCCGTGCTTGAGGTGGCTACGACCACCTCGCGCTTGAAGCACAAGCTGATGGCTCCACCATTCATGAGGAACACATGTCCAGAGATGGACTTATGGTCCTCAGGTTTTGAAGCCCAATCTGTGTCTGTGTAGCCTATGATGCTGTTGTCGTTGCTGTTGTAGGTGATGCCGATGTTGATGGTTCCAGCAAGGTAGCGGAAGATCCGCTTCACTGCCTTCTGGTGCTCAGGTCCAGGGTTTGCCATGTGCTGGCTCACAGGGCTAAGAGCCTGTGCGAGGTCCCGCCTGGTTGCCACCATCAGGTACATGAAACTGCCGACGGCGCTCTGGTACTTCTGCTGCTCACCTGCATTTGCTTCTCCATTATAGCTCACAAGGTACTGCCCTGTCTCCAGCGGCGTGCCGATGGGTTTTGCCTCTGCCATGCCGAACCGCTGCAGGACGTCCTTGATGTAGCGACTCTGCTGTAGGGAGAGAGAGCGTGATTTGCGATCACGCGTGATCTGGATGCCGAAGAAGTATGACACCTTCCCGAGATCAGACATCTAGAAGCGCTCCTGCATGGCATCCTTGAACTCCTATAGTGCAGACATGCTGTTGGAAAGGAGGAGCATGTCATCCACATAGACAATGATGATGAGGATCTCATGCTCATGCTGCCAGCGATACACGCAGTAGTCATACTCACTGCGCTCAAACCCCATGCACTGCAACGCCGCATCCAGCTTCTGGTTCCAAGCACGCGACGCTTGCTTGAGGCTGTACAGCGACTTCTGCAGCTTGCAAACCAGGTGTTCCTGGTCATCCATGACGAACCCCTCCGGCTGCTCCATGGATATCTCCTCCTCCAAGTCACCATTCAATAATGCCGTCTTGACATCCATGTGGTGATCCTCGAAGTCCTCAGCTGCTGCATAAGAGTGGAGCGTGCGCACAGAGGCAAACTTTGCAACAGGGGCAAAAGTATCTGTGTAGTCGATGCCCTCAAGCTGCGAGTAGCCCTTGGCAACCAGCCTTGCCTTGTACTTTTCCAGGTTACCATCTGCTCCCCGCTTCTTCTTGAACACCCACTTGCACTTTATCACCTTACGTCTAGGTCGATGCCCAGTCGGTTCCCATGTGCCGTTGTCCAGCTACGACTGTATCTCTTGCGGCACGGCTTGCGCCCAATCTGCTGCATCCGGTGCAGCCATGGCCTCCTTGTATGACATTGGCTCATCTGAATCTGCTACAACTGCAACGTTCATTTGTTCTGAGTTCTGCAGCATCCAGAAATGGCCGCGCTCACCAGGCTTGTAAGAGGATACCTGCGACCTGGTGCTGGAACGTCAGCGGGCGGCTGGTGCGGTGCTGCTGGCACATCTGCTGCTGCTAGTAGTGCTCCATCTCCCTCCTCCGTTTCTACCGATGAGGCTGTTGTATCTGCTGCATCAGACATGGGAGAGTAGAGTGATTCTCCCACTGTCACAGTAGAGGAAGGATCACAAGAGACTGGGTCAAGAAGGATTTCTGCTCCCACTCTCTCGTCACCTACTGGTTATGCTGCCTCTTCATACACAATGTTGGTGCCGATGACGTTACTCTCGTTGAAGACGACATCCCTGGAGATGATGACATGGCCTGTATCCCTCTCGTAGAGGCGATAGGCCTTTCTTGCCACGTCGTAGCCAATCATCAGCATGTGCGCACTCTTTGCGTCCCATTTCTGCCGCTTCTCCTTCAGCACGTGCATGTGCGCCAGGCTGCCAAATGCTCGGAGATGACCCACGCTGGATTTCTTGCCGAACTATGCCTCGTACGGTGTCATCTGCTCCAGCACCCTAGTTGGACTACGGTTCTTGATGTAGACCGCAGTGCTCACGGCTTCAGCTAAGAGGTCGTAGGTCAGCCGAGCCGCGTGCAGCATGGAGCGCGCCGACTCCACAATGGTACAGTTGGCGCGTTTTGCTACACCGTTCTGCTGCGGTGAGTACGGCGCGGTACGCTGCGCCTTGATGCCGGCTGCTGCGAGGTAATCCTGGAACTCCTTGCTCGGGTACTCTCCACCGCGATCGATGCGCAGCGCCTTGATCTTCTTGCCACTGTGGTTCTCCAACATGGCCTTGAACTCCTTGAACCTGTCAAAGCACTGGTCCTTGGAAGGAAGCAAGTACACAGCACTGTAACGGCTGAAATCATCAATCAAGGTCAGGAAACACCTAGAGTCTCCAAAGCTTTCGGTCTGCATCGGTCCGCACAAGTCCGTGTGGACCAGCTCCAAGACCTCCTTCGCACGCTCCCCTGCTCCAGAGAACGCATCCCGGTACTGCTTCCCCTCCAAACAGCCGATGCACAACTGCTGCTCAAAGTTAGAGATGGTAGGTAGGTCACGCACCATCTGCTTTGCTTGAAGCTGCTGCAAGGCGCGCATGCCGATGTGGCCGTAGCGCGCATGCCAGATCTCGCCATCTGTCGCCTGCACCACTGCTGCAAGACTCTGCTCACGCGGGATCTTGGTCGCCCCCAGCAGGCGGTACATGTCGCCCTCCTTCACGGACCTAGCCAATTCCTCTCTTGTATCCTTGTTGAGGATGTAGCCATAGTCATCATCGAAGACGACGCGCAGTCCTATGTTTGTAAGAGATGAGACTGAGAGGAGGTTGAATGCAGCATCAGGTACATACAGCACGCCATGGAAAACTCCCACTTCAATGCCACGCGGGGTCTCCAACCACATCTCCACAATCCCAATCCCCTTAGCATACACCACCAGATCAACACCCAAAGCAATCAGACGGGGGGGAATGGAGAGCAGCTGCGTGAGCCACTCCTTGTGGTGCGTCAGACTCTTGGTACACCCCGAGTCCTTGTTCCACGCCAGATTCGCCTTTTCCTTCTGCGACATGTCAGACTTAGCCATGAAGAGGCGGTCGCGCACCTCCTTGGCGACGTTCATGTTGCCAAAATGGCGCACGCCAGTCTGGTTTTGCTGCTGCTGCTGCTGCTGCTGGCGTTGCTGTGACTGCTGCTGCTGTTGCTGTGGAGATTGCTACTTTTGCTACTGCTACTGCTGCTCCTTCTGGTCCCTCTTGAACTTGAAGCACTCTTTCTTGTAGTGCCCCTCTTTCAGGCAATAGTGGCACTTGCCCTTCTTCTTTCCTCTCTGCTGCCCGCAATGCTGCTGCTGCTGGTTGCGTGAGCCCATGGCCATGAAAGCTGCTTCTCTGCTGCTGCTGCCGCCATAGTGCTTTGCTGCATTGCAACGCAGTTCCACCTGCACCAAGTGCGTGTAGATGAAGTCGAGGTCGAGAGTCGGCTGGCACTCCAACGTCTCTCGCACCGTGTCGTAGCTGGTTGAAAGTCCCCTCAGCAAGAGGAGGATGAAGCGCGTCTCTTCCACAAGGTTACCGGCCGCTCTCAACTGCTTCGCGAGCTCCTTTGCCGTGTCCAGATACGCCTCCATCCCTTCACCACCGTGCATTTTGAGCGCCATCCTCTTTTCCTCCAAAAGCATGAGGAATGCAGGATCCTTGCTCTCATACTTCTTGCACAACGTGTCCCACCCCTCCTTTGCAGTAGCCTTGTCATTCACGTACTGAAGATGCGGGTTGGAGATGGTGTTGACAAGCAACCTGTAGGCCTGCCTGTCCTTCTTCTTCCACTCCTCATACGCTGCTAGTACAGCTGCAGAAGAACCCGCATCAGTTGCACCCTTTTGTGGCGTCTTCCCCGCCACCACCTGCGCTGCGGTGATGACTTTTGCCTGTGGAAATGGAGCCGGCTCGTCGCCGCTCACCACCTCCCACAAGCCCCTCTCCTCCAAAAGGAGGCGGGTGCGAATCTTCCAAAACGTAAAATTAGCGCGTCCCTCCAGCGTCTCCAAAGGCTGGGCTGCTGTTACAACGCCAGTTGCTGCCATTTTGAGCCTTGGTGATGCTCAGCGCTGCCCTTGGATGGCGGCGCTACCCTTGCTTCTGTTGCTGTTTGTACCAGAAATCTGTCTGACAGAAAATGGACTGTAGGTGCCACCAGATTTGGAATTTACAAAAATCGAGCCCACCACTAGAAAATTCAGCTAAAAACATTTCAGATCGACCCATAAAAGAGGGTCATCAACAGGGGATTTTGAAAGACATGCCCTCTTGAAAACAGGGTATGCTTCTGCTCCTACGCCAACTCAGACCAGCCAGCTTGTAAGCGGCGTTTCTCCCAAAGGAATCAATGGAATGCAAATTTGTTTACACCAATAGAAAGCTTAGGAAAAATACTATAATTTGCATGTGCCACGTTTTAAATTTGACAAAGAAACGAGAGAGTTATGGTCATCACAAGGCGACAGTCTTACTCATAGAGAAGAGTGTAGCCCTGGCCGACCTTGTTTTGAGCATAACTCTCAATCGCACTGCCGGATCTTCGTGCTCTTGCCCTCGTTGAAAAGCTTGTCTCTTCAACTTGAAAATCCAGTGGTCGATTGTCAAACCTGGTGAAGGTTTGACCCCAACCCGTCACTCTCAAAGTGACGGCCTGTGCTGGCTGAAAGTGGCAGAACTTGGTTGTGATACCAAATGTTGGATCTAGAGGAGAGAGGGAGCCTTGGAGCAGAGAGCATGTAGGACTCGAAGGACATCACTTGTGCTGAAGAATGGTTGTTCAATCACTCAAAATGATGGAGTACATATAGAGCTAGAGCTTGGGCAAGTCAGCCCCCTCACATGCTACACCACTTAGCCATGGAGGCTAAGGATCACACACTAGAGTCCATAATCTCACAAAAAAGGGAGGAAATCAGCCTAGCAATCAGGCTGACCACTCACACACGACCTAGAGAGCTAGAAAATGCTCTCATGGCACACTCCTAGTGGTCACATAATCCACAATCTCATGGAGAATCGCCATGTGTCCATGGCTAACACACAAGGATCTCACCTCACCTAAAAAGCAAGGAGAGGTACCTTTTTCCTAGTCAGCACACTCTCACAAGGTAACCCAAGAATCTAGGACCTTTTTGGATATTTCTCCCATCAGGTCTTGACCCTGGATCTCTTGCCTTTTTCTTTTCTCAAGCTAAGGCATGGAGCCATCGCCCACGGTCACCCGGATATCGGCGGTCGATGACCCCAGAAACTACGAAAATTCATATCTCCCAATCCGACCGTTGGATCGGCCTCAAACTTGGACTGTAGACATTTTGCCACCTGGTCTTACCAGTGGTGAGGTTGGATTGACGATCGGAGTAGGCATCTTGTACTTTCCTTGAACTTGTTCTTGTGGACCTGAAACTTAGCCAGATGGCTCCTTTTCCAACACGATTGGCCACAAACCTGCTCACTTGTCCCACAGCATAGCAAATCTCAGGGCGTGTTCCTACCATGGCATACATAAGGCAGCCAACAACAGACTGGTAGGGAATATTCTCTATCTCACGTTTTTCTGCTTCCCTGTTGGGGCTCGTGGAGGAGGAGAGCTTGATGTCTGTTGTCATGGGTGTGTTGATGGGCTTGCAGTTCTCTATGTTGTAGCGCTTGAGGACCTCCATGATGTACTTGGTCTGGTTCAGCTCGATGGTGCCTGTTGCTCGATTGTTGCGGACGGCTATCTCGAGGTAGAACTCGACCGGACCCATGTCCTTCGTCTTGAACCTGTTGCTAAGATCTGTCTTTAGCTTGTTCAACAGCTTGACCGATTACGGGCAGATGATAAGGTCATCCACGTATGGTGCAACCAGCATCAAGCCTTGCTCATCCTCCCGCACATAGACAATAGGGTCATTATTGTAGTGCGTGAAGGTGAGCCCGGCCATGAAGCCGTCCATCTCCTTGTACCACATCCTTGGGGCCTGTTTCAGCTCGTAGAGTGCTTTGACCAGTTTGCAAACCTTGCCCTCTAGAGCTTTCACTCCCTCGGGTACTTTCATCAGTACTTCTTTGTCTAGCTTCCCGCAGAGGAAAGCTATCTCGACATCCATCTGATGGACCTCTTGATCTTTTGCAACGGCGATGCCCAACATGGATTTGATGGAGGCAAAGGTGTTGACAGGCGCAAAGGTTTCCTCCTACTATGAGCCTGCATACCGGGAAAACCCATTTGCCACAAGTATTGCCTCGTACTTGTCCATAGTACCATCCTACTTGAATGTTCTCTAGAGTACCCACTTTGACTCCACCACATGCGCATTTGGGGGCCTGTCCACCAGAATCCATGTTCCGTTCTCTTCAAAGGATGCAAGTTCGCTATCCATGGCCTTCTTCCACTTGGCCGCATCTGGCATGTTCATAGCCACCGTTACGGTCACAGGCTCTTCCTGAGCCAAGCATGACCACCTGAGTCTGGTCCATTCCGTAATCTCAGCATCGTACTTGGCCGAAGGTTTCTTCTAGAGTGTACTACACCGGAGTGCTGCTGATGGTGCTTCAAGGCTGAGTTGCTTCTAGTGCTCCTGTGCTGCCAGTGATCCGCTATGTGAGAAAGAGCCACCGGCCTCAGAGTTTGACTCAGAGGCCTCGGATGACTCAAACTCAGATTCAGAGACTGTCGCTGTATCTGCCCGTACAGCCACTCTCCTTGCAGCACCATCCTTCACTGGTACCATCTGCCAGTTTTATGGTGCCTAATCACGTGACTCGAGCAACATAACCCACTCTCTTGACTTGGGAGCATGAACAGGTTCCAACGACTCTCCTTTGCCAAACGTCCTTTCATCAAACTCAACATCTCGGCTCCTGATGAGCTATCCAGCCGCTTGCTCCCATAGCCTGTACGCTTTGTGTGCGGTGTCGTATCCAACCATTACACACTTACAAGCGCGTGCATCCAGCTTGCTACTTCCTTCTCCTGCTTGAGCCCTTGCCCAGACACTATAGCCAAAGACCCTCAAGTATGAGGCATTTGGCCTCTTCCCTAACCAAGCTTCCTGTGGTGTCCTACGCTGCTTCTCTTGCTACTTCTTACCACGCCCTCCAAGCGCGGGTGCCGGAGTGAGATTCACAAGGTAGCAAGCAGTTCTTGCAACTTCAGCTTAGAAGCGAGTTGGGAGTTTGGCGTCAAAGAGCATACTTCATGTCATGCCGATGATAGTCTGATTCATTCGTTTGGCAATTCCATTACTTTGGAGGTGTAAGGCTTGCAGGTCTGGTGGTTGATGCCGTGTTGGCTCAACCAGCCTTTGCATGCCTCGTACTCACCACCATTGTCCATGCGCAGTGCTTTGACCTTCTTGCTTGTTTGCCGCTCTACCATCGCTATAAACTCTTGTAGCTTCTCCTTGACCTCTCCCTTTGTCTTGAGGAAGTAGATCCACATATTGCGACTGTGGTCATCAATGAAGGTGAAGAGATACTTGCTGCCGGCGTTCGGAGGGGAGCAGAATGGTCCGCATACATCAAAGTGAATCGAGTCCAAGATTTCTACCGCACATTGCCCATTACGCTCAAAGGGCTTTCTCTTTGCCTTGCTTTGGAGGCATGGCTCACACAGCTTCTTGCACTTTCCCTCATCCTTCGCCTTGCATCCCTCCATCTCATGAACTACTTTGTACTGCTGCATAACTTGCAATGTGTTGTCGGCCACATGGCCAAACCGCTTGTGCCACATCTCAGCATCTGGGTCGGTGGAGTTGGCCGCCATGGTGACGGCTTGCGGTGCAACATCAGGCTTTGGAGACTTGGACTCTTCAACTGCGGCATATCCCTCATTTGTATTCTCAAGGGGTTTGGTCTGCAGCATGTCGAGCCCATCAACTCTTGGGACTTGTGCGATAATACTCTCCTTGGGATAGGAGATCTTGATGTCCTTGTTCCTAACAATCACGGCCTCCTCCTGTGTGAAGACGACTGTCGTGTCGTGGTCCGTTATTTTGGATAGTGACAAGAGGTTTGCTGTAAAAGACGGCATGTTGACGACATTCTACAACTTCAAGTCTTTTTCAGCACCGTTCATGTTGATGTTGATTAACTTATCTCCCTCGTCGTTTGCATGGACAAGGCTGCCATTGGCACACTTGAAGCGACATTCAGTGTCCCCAATGGAGATGAACCGATCCTTTTCCCTTGAAGAGTGGTGGTTCTTTTTCAAATTCAAGCCCATAGGCTCCACGATTGAGTAGTGTCGCTCCCTTGGTTGCTGGCAAGCTCTCAGCCATCATGTTCGTCAACTCCTTATCCTTTCCTTTGCCCTCATATATACCACCATGATCTCTGTCTTCCTTCGTGGGAACCCTTCACTCACGTGCCCAATGCCTAGGCTTGCCACAGTTATGGCACTTCCCTGGATGCTTTGAAATCTTTCCACCACCACCATTGCCTTTTCCTCCACCACCACCGCTTCTACTGCTGCTGTGATGAGAAGAAGAATTGTTGCCACGACCATTGTACCATGGAGCATAGGGTAAAATGTTAGCCTCACTACCGTTGCTACGTTAAGCCTTGTTGCACACGTACTCGGACACCGCCTCATACGTCAAATCCTCCTCTTTCCAACCGCCAGAGATGGTGATCAGAGGACCCCAACGTTCAGATAGCGCCATGAGGAGGATCATGGCCTGCATGTTGGTGTTGATTTTCTAGCTCGTTTGGGTCACATGCTACAGACGTGTTGGAAAAGGAGCCATCTCGCTTTGTTTCGGGTCCACAGGAGCAAGTTCCAGGAAATTACCAGATGCCTACTCTGATTGACAATCCGATTTCATCATTGGAAAGATCAGGTAGCAAAACGTCTACGGTCCACGTTTGAGGCCGATAAACAGGTGACCATGGGCTATGGCTCCGTGCCTTACCCTGAGAAAAGAAAAAGGCAAGAGGTCCAGGGTCAAGACATGATGGGACAAATATCCAAAAAGGTCCTTGGTCTTAGGATTGCCTTGTCAGAGTGTACTGACTAGGATAAAGGTACCTTTCTTTACTTTATTAGGTGAGGTGAGATCCTTGTGTGCTAGCCATGGACACATGGCGATTCTCCATAGGATTGTGGGTTATGTGACCACTAGGAGTGCGCCATGAGAGCATTTTCTAGCTCTCTAGGTCGTGTGTGAGTCGTCAGCCTGATTCCTAGGCTGATTTCCCCCCTTGTGTGAGATTATGGACTCTAGTTTGTGAGCCTTAGCCTCCATGGCTAAGTGGTGTGGCTTGTGAGAGGCCTAGCTTGCCCAAGCTCTAGCTCTATATGTACGCCATCATTTTGAGTGATTCAACAACCATTCTTTAGCACAAGTGATGCCCTTCTAGTCCTACATGCTCGCTGCTCCAAGGCTCCCTCTCTCCTCCAAATCCAACATTTGGTATCAGAGCCAAGTTCTGCCACTTTCAGCCAGTACAGGCCGTCACTTTGAAAGTGACGGGTTGGGGTAAAACCTTCACCAATTTTCAAGATCGACCACTGGATCTTCAAGTTCAAGAGACAACCTTGTGGAAGACACACGCTTCATCCTCCTCTTGCTCAGGGGAGTCACAACAAGCTATGGCATGGTGCGAGAGACGTTGGAGTGCCAGCCGACTCTCAACCTCAACTTCATCTGCACGCACCTGGTGTAGGTGGAACTGCGTCACAATGCTGCAAAGCACAATGGTGGCAGTAGCACCAATGAAGCAGCTTTCATGGCCATGGGCTCACACAACCAGCAGCAGCAGCAGACTGGGCAGCAGAGAGGCAAGAAGAAGGGCAAGTGCTACTATTGCCAGAAAGAGAATCACTACAAGAAAGAGTGCTTCACCTTCAAGAGGGACCAGAGGGAGCAGCAGCAATAGTAGCAAAAGCGGCAATCTCCCCAGCAACAAGAGCAGCAGTCACAGCAACGTTAGCAACAGCAACAGGACCAGCAGAACCAGACCGGTGTGCGTCATTTTGGCAACATGAACGTCGCCAAGGAGGTGCGCGACTTCCTCTTCATGGCGAAGTCTCACTTATCGCAGAAGGAGAAGACGTATCTTGCCTGGTACAAGGAATCTGGTGTACCAAGAGCCTGACGCACCACAAGGAATGGTTTACGCAGCTGCTCTCCATTCCTCCCCGTTTGATTGCTTTGGGTGATGATCGGGTGGTGTATGCTGAGGGGATTGGGATTGTGGAGATGTGGTTGGAGACCCAGCGTGGCATTGAAGTGGGAGTATTCCATGGCGTGCTGTATGTGCCTTATGTTGCGTTCAACCTTCTCTTAGTGTCCTCTCTCACCAACACAGGACTACGCATCGTCTTTGACAATGACTATGGCTATATCCTTGACAAGGAAACAAGGGAGGAGTTGGCCACGTCGGTGAAAGAAGGTGATATGTACCGCCTGCAGGGGGCGACCAAGATCCCGCGCGAGCGGAGCCTTGGAGAAGTGGTGCAGGCCATTGATGGCAAAATCTCGCATGTACGCTACGGCCACATCGGCATGGGCGACTTACAGCAACTTCAAACGAAGCAGATGGTGCGTGACTTGCCCACCATCTCTAACTTTGAGCAGCAGTTGTGCATCGGCTGTATGAGGGGAAGCAGCATCGCGAGGCAATCTCTGGAACAGGAGAGCGCGTGAAAGAGGTGCTGGAGCTGGTCCACTCAGACTTGTATGGCCCGATGCAGACCCAGAGCTTTGGAGGCTCTAAGTACTTTCTCACCTTCATTGATGATTTCAGCCGTTACACTGCTGTGTACTTCCTTTCCTCCAAGGACCAATGCTTTGACAGGTTCAAGGAGTTCAAGGCCATGGTGGAGAACTAGGCGGGGAAGAAAATAAAGGTGATGCGCAGCGATTGTGGTGGAGAGTACCTGAGCAAGGAGTTCCAAGACTACCTCGCAGCAGCACGCATCAAGGCGCAGCGCACCGCGCCATACTCGTTGCAGCAGAACGGCGTACTAGAACGCGCAAACCGCACCATCGTTGAGTCGTCGCGCTCCATGCTGCACGTGGCTCGGCTCACCTACGACTTTTAGGCGGAAACATTAAGCACTGTGGTGTACATCCAGAATCGCATTCGAACCAAGTCACTGGAGCAGATGACGCTGTACGAGGCGTTGTACGGCAAGAAGCCAAACGTGGATCATCTTTGCGTATTCGGCAGCTTGGCGCACATGCACGTACCAAAGAAGAAACGGCAAAAGTGACACGCGAAGAGCGCGCAGATGTTGATGATTGGCTACGACGTGGCAAGCAAAGCGATCGTCTCTACGAGAGGGATACACGCCACGTCATCATCTCAAGGGATGTCGTCTTCAACGAGAGCAATGTCATCGGCACCAACATTGTCTGTGAAGAGGCAGTAGAAGCAGCAGCTGACGAGGTAGTAGGAGCAGATATCTTTCATGACCCAGTCTCTCCTGATCCTTCCTCCATTGTGATAGTGGGAGAACCAGTCTAATCTCCCATGTCTGTACAGCAGATACAGCGGCCTCATCGGCAGAATTAGAGGAAGAAGATGCACCACCATCAACAGGAGCAGTTGTGCTGGCAGCAGGGCGCCAGCCACCTGCTAACGCTCCAGTAGCAGTTCAAAGGTACCCTCTCAGGGTGCGCTATAAGCCTGGTGAGCTCGAGCATTTCTGGATGCTCCAGAAACCAGACGAGATGAACGTCACAGTTGCAGCAGACTCTGATGAGCCGACGTCGTACAAGGAGGCCATGGGTGCACCAGATGCTGCAGATTGGGCGCAAGCTGTGAAGCAGGAGATACAGTCGTAGCTTGACAACGGTACGTGGGAGCTGACTGAGCGTCCACCTGGACGTAAGGTGATCAAGTGCAAATGGGTGTTCAAGAAGAAGCGGGGAGCAGATGGCAACCTGGGAAAGTACAAGGCAAGGCTGGTCGCCAAGGGCTACTCGTAGCAGGAAGGCATTCCCTACACAGAACCTTTGCCCTTATTGCAAAGTTTGCCTGTGTGCATACGCTCCTTTCCTATGCAGCAGTAGAGGACTTTGAGGTCCACCAGATGGACGTTAAGACGGCGTTCCTAAACGATGATCTGGAGGAGGAGATTCACATGGAGCAACCGGAGAGGTTCGTCATGGATGGCCAGGAGCACCTGGTTTGCAAGCAACAAAAGTTGTTGTATGGCCTAAAGCAAGCGTTGCGTGCTTGGAACCAGATGTTGGATGCGGCGTTGCAGTGCATGGGGTATGAGCGTAGTGGGTTTGACTGTAGCGTTTATCGCTGGCACCATGGTCATGACGTGGTCATCATCATTGTCTATGTGGATGACATGCTCCTCCTTTCCAGCGGCAAATCTGCACCGCAGGAGTTCAAGGAAGCCATGCAGGAGCGCTTCTAGATGTCTGATCTCAGGGAGGCATCATACTTCCTTGGTATCCCGATCACGCATGACAGCAAATCACGCTCTCTCTCACTACAACAGAGCTGCTACATCAAGGATGTCTTTCAACGTTTCGGCATGGCAGAGGCAAAACCCATCGGCACGCCGCTGGAGACGCGGCAGTACCTTGTGAGCTACAATAGAGAAGCAAATGGAGTTGAGCGGCAGAAGTACCAAAGCGCCGTCGGCAGCCTCATGTACCTGATGGTGGCAACCAGGCCCGACCTCGCACAAGCTGTTAGCGCAGTGAGCTAGCATATGGCCAGTCCCAGACCTGAGCACCACAAGGTAGTGAACCGGATCTTCCGCTACCTTGCCGGAACCATCAACATCGACATCACCTACAACGGCAACGACAACAACATCATCGGCTACACAGACGCAGATTGGGCTTCAAACCCTGAGGACCGTAAGTCCATCTCTGGACATGTGTTCCTCATGAATGGTGGGGCCATCAGCTGGTGCAGCAAGCGGCAGGTGGTCGTGGCCACCTGAAGCACAGAAGCTGAGTACGTCTCTCTCAGCTTTGGAGCCAAGGAAGCAGTTTGGCTTCAGCGTCTCATGGCAAAGATTAGTGGGAGTGCAGCAATTCTAATTCTCGTGTGCGTCGACAACCAGAGCGCAATCGCACTCACCAAGAACCCTTAGCACCATGCACGCACCAAACACATTGACATCGCTTCATCGGGCACATGGTGTAGGAGAATGCTATCAAGTTGGAGTTTACTCCAACCATCAAGCAGGTCGCTCATTTTTACACCAAGCTAGTGACCTGTGAGTAGCAACAGTTTTGCATGAAGGCATGTGGACTCAGCCCACTCTGACTGCGCAAAAGTGGGTGATTGTTGGAAAAGGAGCCATCTGGCTCAGTTTTAAGGTCCACATGAGCAAGTTCCAGGGAAGTACCTGATGCCTACTCCGATTGATGATCCGAGTTCTACAGTGGAAAGATCAGGTGGCAAAATGTCTATGGTCCAAGTTTGAGGCCGATCGAATGGTCGGATTGGGAGATATGAACTTTCAAAGTTTTCGGGGTCCTCGACCGCCGATATCTAGGTGAGCATGGGCGATGGCTTCATGCCTTCGTCTAAGAAAAGAAAAGGGCAAGAAGTCCAGGGTCAACACCTGATGGGATAAACATCCAAAAAGGTCCTTGGTCTTAGGATTGCCTTGTCAGAGTGTGCTGACTAGGATAAGGGTACCTTTCCTTACTTTCTCGGTGAGGTAAGATCCCTGTGTACTAGCCATGGACACATGGCGATTCTCCATGGGATTGTGGGTTATGTGACCACTAGGAGTGTGCCATGAGAGCATTTTCTAGTTCTCTAGGTCGTGTGAGAGTGGTCAGCCTGATTGCTAGGGTGATTTCCCCCCTTGTGTGAGATTATGGACTCTAGTTTATGAGCCTTTTCCTCCATGGCTAAGTGGTGTGGCTTGTGAGAGAGCTGATTTGCCCAAGCTCTAGCTCTATATGTACTCCATCATTTTGAGTGATTCAAGAACCATTCTTCAGCACAAGTGATGCCCTTCCTGTCCCACATGCTTGCTGCTCCAAGGCTCCCTCTCTCCTCCAGATCCAACAAGAAGTCCTCCAAACTGTAACAGGAAGTCTGGAATCAACTCTCCTTTGCTCATCCTCATCGAAATAAACTTTTAAAGGATGAAGAGGCAATTTTTTAGAGCCGTTGATTGGTGTACATGTGCAAGCTTCTCATAAGCCTTTGCTGCATGTGTGATACCTTGGAGGTGGACATGTTGTGACTCATGTACTGATGTCACAAGAATCGCAAGCGCCACATCATTTTTGACACTCCGCGCTTCATATCTAGGGTCTGTTTTTTGGAGGTTCAACCTCTCCTCCAAAGAAAATCTNGATGAAGAGGAAATTTTTTAGAGCCGTTGATTGGTGTACATGTGCAAGCTTCTCATAAGCCTTTGCTGCATGTGTGATACCTTGGAGGTGGACATGTTGTGACTCATGTACTGATGTCACAAGAATCGCAAGCGCCACATCATTTTTGACACTCCGCGCTTCATATCTAGGGTCTGTTTTTTGGAGGTTCAACCTCTCCTCCAAAGAAAATCTTCAAGTAGCCGCGCACCCTCATGACAATCTCAAAGTGCCATCTCCACAAGGGATGACCAAAACCTGTGAACTTTGACATCCCACCATTGCCTTGCTTGAGAGTGATCGCCGTGGGTGTCGTCATACTCCTTCTGTACTTCTCTACTTCATTGAGGTCGATGTAGGCTGATATACGCTGTTGTCTGCTTTCGGTTATTAAAATGCAGATCTGTCGCTTACTCCTTAGCCGTTGATCACCTGCAAAGAGAGAAGAACGTACACTAGCGAACCCAGGGTTGTGCCTGCAAGGGCAGGGCTTATCCTGGATAGGGTCCTAGTATCAAACGTCTAAGGGCAGACAGACAAGCCATGCACTGCTTGGTTGGAGCACGTCCCCTGTTGGATCTGGAGAAGAGAGGGAGCCTTGGAGGAGCGAGCATGTGTGATTGGAAGGGCATCACTTGTGCTGAAGAATGGTTGTTTAATTACTCAAAATGATGAAGTACATATAGAGCTAGAGCTTGGGCAAGTCAGCACTCTCACAAGCCACACCACTTAGCCATGGAGGCTAAGGCTCACACACGAGAGTCCATAATCTCACACAAGGGTGGAAATCAGCCTAGCAATCAGGCTGACCACTCACACACGACCTAGAGAGCTAGAAAATGCTCTCATGGCACACTCCTAGTGGTCACATAACCCACAATCCCATGGAGAATCGCCATGTGTCCATGGCTAGCACACAAGGATCTCACCTCACCTAAAAAGTAAGGAAAGGTACCTTTATCCTAGTCAGCACACTCTGACAATGCAATCCTAAGACCAAAGGCCTTTTTGGATATTTCTCCCATGAGGTCTTGACCATGGACCTCTTGCCTTTTTCTTTTCTCAAGCTAAGGCATGGAGCCATCGCCCATGGTCACCAGGATATCGGGAGTCGATGACCCCGAAAACTTTGAAAAATTCATTTCTCCCAATCCGACTCTTGGATCGACCTCAAACTTGGACCTTAGACATTTTGCCACCTGATCTTTCTAATGAAGAAGTCGGATTGACGATCAGAGTATGCATCTGGTGCTTTCCTGGAACATGCTCCTGTGGACCCGGAACTAAGCCCGTGGCTCTTTTCCAACAATCTCCCACTTTGCCGCAGTCAGAGTGGGCTGAGTCCACATGCCTTCATGCAAAACTGCTACTTCTCACAGGTCACTGGCTTGGTGCGGAAATCAGCAACCTGCTTACTGGTTGGAGTGAACTCCAACTTGATAGCACCCTCTTGCACCATATGCCTGATGAAGTGATATGCGATGTCAATGTGCTTGGTGCGTGCATGGTGCTCAAGATTCTTGGCAAGTGCAATTGTGCTCTGGTTGTCGATGCGCACAAGAACTGGAACTGCTACACTCCCACTCATCTTTGCCATGAGACGCTGAAGCCAAACTGCTTCCTTGGCTGTGAAGCTAAGAGAGACGTACTGAGCTTCCGTGCTTGAGGTGGCCACGACCAAATGCCGCTTGCTGCACCAGCTGATGACCCCACCATTCATGAGGAACACATGTCTTAAGATGGACTTACGATCCTCAAGGTTTGAAGCCCAATCTGCATCTATGTAGCCGATGATGCTGTTGTCGTTGCCGTTCTAGGTGATGCCGATGTTGATGGTTCTAGCAAGGTAGCGGAAGATCCGCTTCAATGCCTTCTAGTGCTCAAGTTTGCCATGTGCTGGCTCACAGCGCTAACAGCCTGTGCGAGGTCTGGCCTAGTTGCCACCATCTGGTACATGAGGCTGCCGATGGCGCTTTGGTGCTTCTGCCGCTCAACTGCATTTACTTCTCCATTGAAGCTCACGATGTACTACCGCGTCTCCAGTGGCGTGCCAATGGGTTTTGCCTCTACCATGCCAAACCGCTACAAAACATCCTTGATATAGCGGCTCTGCTATAGCGAGAGAGAGCGTGATTTGCGGTCACGCGTGATCTAGATACCGAGGAAGAATGATGCATCCCCGAGATCAGACATCTGGAAGTGCTCATGCATGGCTTCTTGGAACTCCTGCAGTGCATACATGCCGTTGGAAAGGAGGAGCATTTCATCCACATAGACAATGCTGATGAGCACCTCATGACCATGCTGCTAGCGATAGACGCTATAGTCACGCTCATTACGCTCAAATCCCATGCACTACAACGCCGCATCCAACTTTTGGTTCCAAGCACGCGACGCTTGCTTGAGGCCGTAAAGTGACTTTTGCAGCTTGCAAACCACGAACTCCTGGCCATCCATGACGAACCCCTCCGGCTGCTTCATGTAGATCTCCTTCTCCAAGTCACCATTCAAGAATACTGTCTTAACATCCATGTGGTGAACCTCGAAGTCCTCAGCTGCTGCATAAGAGAGGAGCGTACGCATAAAGGCAAACTTTACAACAGGGACAAAAATTTCTATGTAGTCGATGCCCTCCTGCTGCGAGTAGCCCTTGGGATCCAGCCTCGCCTTGTACTTTTCCAGGTTACCATCTGCTCCCTGCTTCTTCTTGAACACTCACTTGCACTTGATCACCTTACGTCCAGGTGGACGCTTAGTCAGCTCCCATGTGCCGTTGTCCAGCTGCGAGTGTATCTCTTGCTGCACGGCTTGCTTCCAATCTGCTACATCCCGTGCAGCCATGGCCTCCTTGTATAACATTGGCTCATCTGAATCTGCTGCAACTGCGACCTTCATCTGTTCTGGTTTCTGCACCATCCAGAAATGGCCGCGCTCACTAGGCTTGTAATGCACCCTAAGAGGGTACGTGCGACCTGGTGTTAGAGCGTTAGCGGGCGGCTGGTGCGGTGCTGCTGGCACAACTGCTGCTGCTGTTCATGCTACATCTCCCTGCTCTGCTTACGCCAATGAGGCTGTTGTATCTACTGCATCAGACATGGGAGAGTAGAGTGATTCTTCCACTATCACAGTAGAGGAAGGATTGGGAGAGACTGGGTCAGGAAGGATTTCTCCTCCCACTATCTTGGCAGCTGCTGGTTCTGTTGCCCCTTAACAGACAATGTTGGTGCCGATGACGTTGCTCTTATTGAAGATGACATCCCTTGAGATGATGAAGTGGCTTGTATATCTCTCGTAGAGGCGATAGGCCTTGCTTGCCACGTCGTAGCCAATCATCTGCATCTGCGCACTCTTTGCGTCCCATTTCTGTTGCTTTTCCTTGGGCACGTCATGTGCGCCAGGCTGCCAAATACTGGGAGATGACCCACGCTCGGTTTCTTGCCAAACCACACCTCGTACGGCATCATTTGCTCCAGCGCCTTAGTTGGACTGCAGTTCTTGATGTAGACCGCAGTGCTCACGGCTTCAGTCCAGAAGTTGTAGGTCAGCCGAGCCGCGTGTAGAATGGAGCGCGCTGACTCCACAATGGTACAGGTTGGCGCGTTCTGCTACACCGTTCTGCTGCGGCGAGTACGGCGCGGTACGCTGCACCTTGGTGCCAGCTGCTGCGAGGTAGTCTTGGAACTCCTTGCTTAGGTACT
This sequence comes from Penium margaritaceum, assembly GCA_023375785.1. NCBI lineage: Eukaryota > Viridiplantae > Streptophyta > Zygnematophyceae > Desmidiales > Peniaceae > Penium > Penium margaritaceum. Next base: position 44,514 of record SZWC01000092.1, read on the forward strand.
CTCAACCGCGATCGTTGCGCACCGCCTTGATCTTCTTGCCATTCTGGTTCTCCACCATTGCCTTGAACTCCTTGAAGCTGTCAATGCAGTGGTCCTTCGAAGGAAGGAAGTACACAGCAGTGTAACGGCTGAAATCATCAATGAAGGTCAGGAAATACCTAGAGCCTCCAAAGCTCTGGGTCTGCATCGGTCCGCACAAGTCCGTGTGGACCAGCTCTAACACTTCCTTCGTATGCTCCCTTGCTCCAGAGAACGCCTCCCGGTGCTGCTTCCCCTCTAAATAGCCGATGCACAACTGCTGCTCAAAGTTAGAGATGGTAGGCAGGTCACGCACCATCTGCTTTGCTTGAAGCTGCTGCAAGGCGCGCATGCCGATGTGGCTGTAGCGCGCATGCCAGATCTTGCCATTTGTTGCATGCACCACTGCTGCAAGACTCTGCTCACGCGGGATCTTGGTCGCCCCCAGCAGGCGGTACATGTCGCCCTCCTTCACTGACCTGGCCAACTCCTCTCCTGTATCCTTGTTGAGGATGTAGACATAGTCATCATCAAAGACGATGTGCAGTCCTGTATTTGTATGAGAGGAGACTGAGAGGAGGTTGAATACAGCATCAGGTACATACAACACGCCATGGAACTCTCCCACTTCAATGCCACATGGGGTCTCCAACCACATCTCCACAATCCCAATCCCCTCAGCATACACCACCCGCTCATCACCCATAGCGATAGGACAGGGAGGGATGGACAGCAGCTGTGTAAACCACTCCTTGTGATGTATGAGGCTCTTGGTACATCCTGAGTCCTTGCACCAAGCGAGATCTGCCTTTTCCACCTGTGCCATGTCAGACGGTCGCGCACCTCCTTAACCACATTCATGTTGCCAAAGTGGCACACACCATAGTGGTTTTACTGTTGCTGTTGTTGCTGACGCTCTTGTAACTGCTGCTGCTGCTGTTGCTTTTGCTGCTGTTGATGCGATGATTCCTACTGCTACTGCTCCTTGTGGTCCCTCTTGAGCTTGAAATACTCCTTTTTGTAGTGTCCCTCTTTCTGGCAGTAGTGGCATTTGCCTTTCTTTCTGCCTTTCTCCTGCCCAGACTGCTGCTGCTGCTACTGGTTGCGTGAGCTCGTGGCCACAAAAGCTACTTCACTACTGCCGCCGCCATTGCGCATTGCTGCATTGTGACGCAATTCCACCTGCACCAGGTGTGTGCATATGAAGTCGAGGTCGCGAGTTGGCTGGCACTCCAGCGTCTCTCGCACCGTATCGTAGCTGGTTGGGAGTCCCCGCAGCAAGAGGAGGATGAAGCACGTCTCTTCCACAGGGTTGCCGGCCACTCTAAGCTGCTTCGCCAGCTCCTTTGCCGTGTCCAGATACGCCTCCATCCCTTCATCACCCTACATTCTGAGTGCCATCATTGTTTCCTCCAAAAACATGAGGAATGTAGGATCCTTGCTCTCATACTTCTTGCACAACGTGTCCCACCCCTCCTTTGCAGTAGCCTTGTCACTCACGTACTGAAGATGCGGGTTGGAGATGGTGTTGACAAGCAGTCTGTAGGCGTGCCTGTCCTTCTTCTTCCACTCCTTATAGGCCGCTGGTACAACTGCAGAATAACCCGCATCTGTTACAACGTTTTGCGGAGTCTTCCCCGCCACCACCTGCGCTGTGGTGATGCCTTTTGCCTCCGGAACAGGAGCCGGCTCGTCGCCGCTCACCACTTCCCACAAGCCCCTCTCCTCCAAAAGGAGGCGGGTACGGATCTTCCAAAACGTGAAGTTGGCGCGTCCCTCTTGCCTCTCCAAAGGCTAAGCTACTGTTACAATGCCAGCTGATGCCATTTTGAGCCGTGGTGATGCTCTGCGCTGCACTGGGTGGCGGCGCTACCCCTGCTTCTGCTAATGCTTCTGCCAAAAATCTGTCTGACAGAAAATGGACTGTAGTTTCCAGCAGACTGGGAATTTGGATAAAAAGAGCCCACCACTGGAAAATGCAGCTCAAAACCTTTGAGATCGACCCATAAAACAAGGTCATCAACAGGGGAGTTTGAAAGATATGCCCTCTTGAAAACAGGGTATGCTTCTGCTCCTACTCCAACTCAGACCAGCCAGCTTGTAAACGGCGTTTCTCCCAAACAAATCAATGGAATGCAAATATTTTTGCACCAATGGAAAGCTTAGGAAAAATACTACAATTCGCATGTGCCACTTTTTTAAATTTGACAAAGAAACGAGAGAGTTATGGTCATCACAAGACGACAATCTTACTCATAGAGAAGAGTGTAGCCCTAGCTGACCTCGTTTTGAGCAGAACTCTCAATCCGAATGTTGGATCTTCGCGATTTTGGGCTCGTTGGAAAGCTTGTCTNATAAAACAAGGTCATCAACAGGGGAGTTTGAAAGATATGCCCTCTTGAAAACAGGGTATGCTTCTGCTCCTACTCCAACTCAGACCAGCCAGCTTGTAAACGGCGTTTCTCCCAAACAAATCAATGGAATGCAAATATTTTTGCACCAATGGAAAGCTTAGGAAAAATACTACAATTCGCATGTGCCACTTTTTTAAATTTGACAAAGAAACGAGAGAGTTATGGTCATCACAAGACGACAATCTTACTCATAGAGAAGACTGTAGCCCTAGCTGACCTCGTTTTGAGCAGAACTCTCAATCCGAATGTTGGATCTTCGCGATTTTGGGCTTGTTGGAAAGCTTGTCTTTTGAATGTTAAAATCCGGTGGTTGATCATCAAATCTTGTTAAGGTTTCATCCCAACCGGTCACTCTCAAAGGGACGGCTTGTGCTGGCTGAAAGTGGCAAAACTTGGCTCTGATACAAAATGTTAGATCGGGAGAAGAGAGGGAGCCTTGGAGCAGCAAGCATGTGTGATCGCAAAGGCATCACTTGTGCTGAAGAATGGTTGTTCAATCACTCACAATGATGGAGTACATATAGAGCTAAAGCTTGGGCAAGTCAGCCCTCTCACAAGCCACACCACTTAGCCATGGAGGCTAAGGCTCACACACTAGAGTCCATAATCTCACACATGGGAGGAAATTAGCCTAGCAATTAGCCTGACCACTCACACACGACCTAGAGAGCTAGAAAATGCTCTCATGGCACACCCCTAGTACTCACATAACCCACAATCCCATGGAGAATCACCATTCAAGAATGCCGTCTTGACATCCATGTGGTGAATTTTGAAGTCCTTAGCTGCTACATAAGAAAGGATCGTGCGCATAGTTGCAGACTTTGCAACAGGAGCAAATGTTTGAGTGTAGTTGATGCCTTCTTGCTGCAAGTAGTCCTTGGCGACGACCCTTGCCTTGTACTTTTTGAGGTTGCCATCTGCGCCCGTCTTCTTCTACAAGACCCACTTGCACTCAAATACCTTGCATCCAGGTGGACGCTCAGTCAGTTCCTACATAGCATTGTCAAGCTGCGACTGTATCTCTTGTTGTACAGTTTGTGCCAAATCTGCTGCATGTGGTGCAGCCATGGCCTCCTTGTACGACGTCGGCTCATCAGAGTCTGCTGCAACTGCAACCTTCATCTGGTCTGGTTTTTGGAGCATCCAGAAATGCCTGCGCTCACAAGGCTTGTAGTGTACCCTGAGAGGATACCAGCGACCTGGTACCAGGGCGTTAGCAGGCAGTTGGCGCGGTGTTGCAGGTACAACTGCTCCTGCTGATGGTGATGCATCTTCTTCCTCTACTTCTGCCGATGAGGCCGTTGTATCTGCTGCATCAGACATGGGAGAGTAGAGTGGTTCTCCCACTGTCACAATAAAGGAAGGTTCAGGAGAGACTGGGTCAAGGAGAATGTCTCTTCCCATTGCTTTATGAGAATTTGGTTCTACTGCCTCTACGCACATGATTACAAAACCTGCCTGAGACGACGGTCCAGAAAACAGGTTCCGACACAATGGTTCCCGCCAACCGCTCTTGGTATTACAACTAGGAGATGATTTCGCCCTCACAGCCAAGGTTCCATACTGAGCAGTTCATAGGAATCACTTCGTTGCATCGTGTCCTTAGCACCTTGTCACTTTCACGCAAGGAGCGAACTCATGGGGCTTAGACCAAGCAATGTTTCTTTAGTGTCTGCCTCTAGTGGAGAATAATGTTAGGAGTGTCAAAGGTAAGAACTGCACTCAATGACAGGCAACTGGAAAATTTTTATCTTCCTAGGGATTGCCTCTAGCCTATGCGCATAGTGGCTCCTAGGATGAGCCACATTGGGGGCAATGTGGATCGCATCTTCTCTTGCCTACATGGCGCTCTCTGTGATCACCAAGTAGTGCAAGCCACCAAGAAGTGTTGGGATAGAAGCCATCCGGCTCAATTTCAGGTCCATAAAAGCAAGTTCCTAGAAACTACCAGATGTGTACTTCGATCGTCAAATCGACTTCACCATTGGAAAGATGAGCTGGAAAATCTTTACTATCCAAGTTGGATTGGGAGATATGAATTTTCTAAGTTTTCGAGGTCATCGACCGCCAATATCTAGGTGACCGTGGTCGATGGTTCCATGCCTTAGCCTGAGAAAAAGAAGGTAGGAGGTCCAGGGTCAAGACCTGATCGGAGAAACATCCAAAAAGGTCTCCTTACTTTTTAGGTGATGTGAGATCCTTGTGTGCTAGCAATGGACACATAGCGATTCTCCATTGGATTCTTGTCAACCTGTCTGACATGACGGTCTAGAAAACGGGTTTCGACACAATGGTTCCCGCCGACCGCTCTTGGTATTGCAACCAAGAGATAATGACACCCTCATAGCCAAGGTTCCCCACTAAGCACTTCATAGGAATCACTTGCTTGCACTATGTCCTTAGCACCAAGTCACATTCCCGCGAGGAGCGAATTCCTCGGGCTTAGACCAACCAATGCTCCTTTAGTTTCTGCCTCTCGTGAACTCTGTGAGGAGTCTCAAAGGTAAGAACTGTACTCAATGATAGGCAACTCACAGGTTCTTATAGTCCTAGAGCCAGCCTCTAGCCTAGGCGCGTAGTGGCTCCTTGGATGAGCTACTTTGGGGGCAATCTGGATTGCGTTATCCCCCTTGCCTACATGGCGCTCCTTGTGACCGCCAAGTGGCGCCAGCCACCAGGATGGACCTTGGAATATTCTGAGATGTTTCTTAGAACTTTCCTGTCCCCCTTTTGGTCACAAAGAAAATTAGTCACTGGGCTCGGATTTGACCCAGTGACCTCTCGCTTCAGAGTGTAAGTCTTGAACGTCTAAGCCACAAGGAGTTGTCCTAGGTAGTGTTTGCTAGCTATACTTTCCAGATTTGACCAAGGGAACTTGTACCAAAGGAGCAGTGCATGCCTTGTCTATCTGGACCCCACTAAGGGGACTTACTCCAAGAGCGCAGTGCATGCCTAGTCTGTCCTGTGCTTGTCCAAGTACCAGCCATGGACAAGGAGCATGTCAGGTCAACAAACTCTCCCTTGCACCTTTGTCCATTAGCTGTGAGATTTCTCTTCTCTCTACCTGTCTCGGCCTCAGTCTTCGTCCGCTGCGTTGACCATACCGATGCCTGGAGTACCTACAAAGTGCAATTCGCTATCCAGCGCCTTTGTCATGGAATCTGCAAGCGTCTTCCTGGTCTCCATGTATTCCAGGTCCACGATCTTCTTTGCGACCAGGTCGCGTGAGAAGTGGTACCTGATGTCGATGTACTTGGTCCATGGGGAGATGACATCATCTTGTGCCATTTTCATGGCGCTCTTATTGTCAATGGGGACCTCTGTTGCCTCTGTTTGTGGTTATTTCATCTCGGCAAGCAAACTGCGTAGCCATTGTATCTCCTTGCATGTTTTTGACAGAGCGATGTACTCTGCCTCAACAATACAGAGGGAGACAGAGTCTTACTTTCTGCTTCCCCAAGAGACTGCACCACCGGTGAAGAGGGACAGAAAGCCCGAGGTGGGATTTCTGTCGTCAATTCTTCCTTCTTAGTCAACGTTTGTGTAGCACACCAGGCGTAGCGGGTCCGATCCTTCTTGGCATCCAAAATGGAGTCCCATGTGTCGAGATTTTTGTAGATAGGGCATGATGCGCTTGAGTGCTTGCCAGTGCCGTGGCCCTAGATTGTCCACAAACCTGCTCACTTGTTCCACAGTAGAGTAAATCTCAGGGTGTGTTCCTACCATGGCATACATGGGGCTGCCAACTGCAGACTGGTAGGGAATGTTCTCCATCTCACGTTGTTCTGCTTCCGTGTTGGGGCTCATGGAGGAGAGCTTGATGTCTGTTGTCATGGGTGTGTTGATGGGCTTGTAGTTCTCCATGTTGTAGCGCTTGAGGACCTCCATGCTGTACTTGGTCTGGTTCGGCTCGATGGTGCCTGTTGGTCAATTGTGGTGGACGACTATCTCGAGGTCGAACTCGAGCGGACCCATGTCCTTCATCTTCAACCCGTTGCTGAGATCTGTCTTTAGCTTGTTCAACAGCTTGACTGATGATGAGCAGATGATAAGGTCATCCACATATAGTGCAACCAGCGTCAAGTCTTGCTCAACCTCCCTTACATGGACATTAGGCTCATTGTGGCAGTGCGTGAAGGTGAGCCCGGTCATGAAGCCGTCCATCTCCTTGTACCACATCCTGAGGGCCTGTTTCAGCCCATATAGTGCTTTGACCAGTTTCCAAACCTTGCCCTCTAGAGCTTTCAATCCCTTGGGCACTTTCATCAGCCCTTCTTTGTCTAGCTTCCTGCGAAGGAAATCTGTCTTGACATCCATCTGGTGGACCTTCGTATCTTTTATAGAAACGATGCCCAACATCGATCTCATGTAGGCAAAGGTGTCGACAGGCGCGAAGGTCTCCTATTCTGAGCCTGCATATCGGGAAACCCCTTTGTCACAACTCTTGCCTTGTACTTGTCCATAGTACCATCTTGCTTGAATGTTGTCTAGAGTACCCACTTTGACTCCACCACGTGCGCGTTTGGGGGCCTGTCCACCAGAACCCATGTTCCGTTCTCTTCAAAGGATGCAAGTTTGCTATCCATGGCCTCCTTCCACTTGGCCGCATCTGGCATGTTCATAGCCACCGTTACGGTCACAGGCTCTTCCTAACCATGCATGACCACCTGAGTCTGGTCCATTCCGTAATCTCAGCATCGTACTTGGCCGAATGTTTCTTCTGGAGCGTACTACACTGGAGTGTTGCCGGTGGTGGTTCAAGGCTGAGTTGCTTCTAGTGCTCCTGTGCCGCCAGTGATGCGCTATGTGAGGAAGAGACACCGACCTCAGAGTTTGATATAGAGGCCTCGGATGACTCAAACTCAGTTTCAGAGTCTGTCGCTGTATCTGCCTCCACAGCCACTTTCCTTGCAGCACCATCCTTCACTGGTACCATCTGCTAGTTTTCTGGTGCCTGATCACCTGACTCGAACAACACAACCCACTCTCTTGATTTGGGAGCATGAACGGGGTCCAACAACTCTCATTTGCCAAACGTTCTTTCATCAAACTCAACATCTTGGCTCCTGATGAGCTTTCCAGCCGCTTGGTCCCATAGCCTGTACCCTTTGTGTGTAGTGTCGTATCAAACCATTACACACTTACGAGCGCCTGTATCCAGCTTGCCATTTCCTTCTCCTGATTGAGCCTTTGCCCATGCACTACAGCCGAAGATCCTCAAGTATGAGGCATTTGGCCTTTTTCCTAACTAAGCTTCCTGTGGCGTCCTAAGCTGTTTCTCTTGCTGCTTCTTACCACGCCTTCCAAGCGCGGGTGCCGGAGTGAGATTCATAAGGTAGCAAGCAGTTCTTGCAACTTCAGCTTAGAAGCAAGTGGGGAGTTTGGCATTAAAGAGCATGCTTCGTGTCATGCCGAGGATAGTCTGGTTGATCCGTTTGGCAATTCCATTACTTTGGAAGTATAAGGCGTGCTGGTCTGGTGGTTGATGCCATGTTGGCTCAATCAGCCTTTGCACGCCTCGTACTCACCACCATTGTCCATGCGCAGTGCTTTGACCTTCTTGCTTGTCTGCCGCTCTACCATCGAGACAAAATCTTGTAGCTTTTCCTTGACCTCTCCGTTTGTCTTGAGGAAGTAGATCCACATATTGCGACTGTGGTCATCAATCAAGGTGAAGAGATACTTGCTGCCGCCGTTCGGAGGGGTGCATAATGGTCCGCATACATCAAAGTGAATCAGGTCCAAGATTGCTACCGCACGTTGCCCATTACGCTCAAAGGGCTTTCTCTTTGCCTTGCTTTGGAAGCATGGCTCACACAGCTTCTTACACTTTCCCTCATCCTTTGCCTTGCATCCCTCCATCTCATGAACTACTTTGTGCTACTACATAGCTTGCAATGTGCTGTTGGCCACATGGCCAAACCGCTTGTGCCACATCTCAGCATCTGGGTCGGTGGAGTTGGCCGCCATGGTGACAGCTTGCGGTGCAACATAGGCTTTGGAGACTTGGACTCTTCAACTCCCGCATATCCCTCATTTGTATTCTCAAGGGATTATGTGTGCAGCACGTTGAGCCCATCAACTCTTGGGACTTGTGCGACAATACTCTCCTTGGGATAGGAGATCTTGATGTCTTTGTTCTTGAGAATCACGGCCTCCTCCTGTGTGAAGATGACCGTCATGTCGTGGTCTGTTATTTTGGACACTGACAAGAGGTTTGCTGTAAAAGATGGCATGTAGACAACATTCTGCAGCTTCTAATCTTTTTCAGCACTGTTCACGTTGATGGTGATAAACTTATCTCCCTCGCCTTACGCATGGACAAGGCTTCCGTTGGCACACTTGAAGCGACATTCAGTATCCCCAATGGAGATGAACCGATCCTTCTCCCTTGAAGAGTGGTGGTTCTTGCCAGAATCGAGCCCATAGCCTCCACGCTTGAGCAGTGCCGCATCCTTGGTTGCCGGCAAGCTCTCAGCCATCATGTTCGTCAACTCCTTATCCTTTCCTTTGCCCTCATATATACCACCATGATCTCTATCTTCCTTCTTGGCAGCCCTTCACTCCCGTGCCCAATGCCTAGGCTTGCCACAGTTATGGCACTTCCCAGGACGCTTGGAAATCTTTCCACCGCCTTCATTGCCTTTTCCTCCACCGCCACCGCTTCTACTGCTTTGCTCCGCACGTACTTGGTCACTGCCTCATACGTCAAATCCTCCTCCTTCCAACCGCCAAAGACGGTGATCAGAGACCCCACCTTTCAGGTATCACCATGAGGAGGATCATGGCCTGCATGTTGGTGTTGATTTCCCAGTTCATTTGGGTCACTTGCTGCAGTAGTGTTGGAAAAGGAGCAATCTGGCTCAGTTTCAGGTCCATAGGAGCAAGTTCCAGGAAAATACAAGATGCCTACTCCGATTGTCAATCCGTCTTCATCATTGGAAAGATCAGGTGGCAAAATGTCTACGGTCCAAGTGTGAGGCCGGTCCAACAGTCGGATTGGGAGAAATGAATTTTTGAAGTTTTCGGAGTCATCGACTGCCGATATCCAGGTGACCATGGGCGATAGCTCCATGCCTTAGCCTGAGGTGAGGAAAAGGCAAGAGGTCCACGGTCAAGACCTGATGGGACAAATATCCAAAAAGGTCCTTGGTCTTAGGATTTCCTTCTCAGAGTGTGCTGACTAGGATAAAGGTACCTTTCTTTACTTTTTAGGTGAGGTGAGATCCTTGTGTGCTAGCCATGGACACATGGCAATTCTCCATGGGAATGTGGCTGATGTGACCACTAAGAGTGTGCCATGAGAGCGATTTCTAGCTCTCTAGGTCATGTGTGAGTGGTCAGCCTGATTGCTAGGCTGATTTCCTCCCTTGTGTGAGATTATGCACTATAGTTTGTGAGCCTTAGCCTAAGCGGCTAAGTGGTGTGGCTTATGAGAGAGTTAGCTTGCCCAAGCTCTAGCTCTATATGTACTCCATCATTTTGAGTGATTCAATAACCATTCTTCAGCACAAGTGATGCCCTTCCAGTCCCACATGCTCGCTGCTCCAAAGCTCCCTCTCTCCTCTAGATCCAACATTTGGTATCAGAGCTAAGTTCTGCCACTTTCAGCCAATATAGGCCGTCACTTTGAGAGCGACAGGTTGGGGTAAAACCTTCACCAGTTTTCAAGATCGAACATTGGATCTTCAAGTTCAAGAGACAATCATGTGGAAAACACACGCTTCATCCTCCTCTTATTGAGGGGACTCCCTACAAGCTATGACACGGTGCGAGAGAAAATTGAGTGCCAGCCGACTCTCGACGTCGACTTCATCTACACGCACCTGGTGCAGGGAGAACTGCGTCGCAATGCCACAAAGTCCAATGGCGGTAGTAGCAGCAATGAAGCAGCTTTCATGGCCATGGGCTCACGCAATGAACAGCAGTAGGAGACTGGGCAGAAGAGAGGCAAGAAGAAGGGCAAGTGCCAATATTGCCAGAAAGAGGGGCACTACAAGAAAGAGTGCTTCAAGTTCAAGAGGGACCAGAGGGAGCAGCAGCAACAGCAGCAAAAGCAGTAATCTCCACAGTAACAACAGTAGCAGTCACAGCAACGTCAAAAACAGCAGCAGCATCAGCAGCAGAACCACACCGGTGTGCGTCATTTTGGCAACATGAACGTCGCCAAGGAGGTGCACGACCGCCTCTTCATGGCGAAGTCTGACATGTCGCAGAAGGAGAAGGCAGATCTGGCGTAGTACAAGGACTCTCGGTGTACCAAGAGCCTAACGCACCACAAGGAATGATTTATGCAGCTGCTCTCCATTCCTCCCCGTCCGATTGGTTTGGGTGATGATCAGGTGGTGTATGTTGAGAGGATTAGGATTGTGGAGATGTGGTTGGAGACCCTGCGTGGCATTGAAGTGGGAGTATTCCATGGCGTGCTGTATGTGCTTGATGCTGTGTTCAACCTTCTCTTAGTGTCCTCTCTCACCCACAGAGGACTGCGCGTCGTCTTTGACGATGACTATGGCTACATCCGCGACAAGGAAACAGGAGAGAAGTTGGCCAGGTCAGTGGAAAGTGATATGTACCGCCTGCTAGGTGCGACCAAGATCCCGCGCGAGGAAAGCCTTGGAGTATTGGTACAAGCCACAGATGGCAAAATCTGGCATGCGCGCTAAGGCCACACCGACATGTGCGCCTTACAGCAATTTCAAACGAAGTAGATGGTACGTGACTTGCCCACCATCTCTAACTTTGAGCAGCAGTTATGCATCGGCTGTTTGAGGGGAAGCAGCATCGTGAGGCGTTCTCTGGAGCAGGAGAGCACGTGAAAGAGGTGCTGGAGCTGATTGACTCCGACTTGTGTGGTCTGATGCAGACCCAGAGCTTTGGAGGCTCTAGGAATTTTCTCACCTTCATTGATGATTTCAGCCATTACACTGCTGTGTACTTGGTTTCCTTGAAGGACGAGTGCTTTGACATGTTCAAGGAGTTCAAGGCCATGGTGGAGAACCAGGCTGGTAAGAAAATCAAGGCGTTGCATAGTGACCCCAGGGAGAGTACCTGAGCAAGGTGTTCCAAGACTATCTCGCAACAGCAGGCAGTAAGGCGCAGCACATCGCGCCACACTCGCCGCAGCAGAACAGCGTAGCAAAAAGCGCCAACCGCACCATCATTGAGTCGGCGCGCTCCATGCTGCACGCGGCTCGGCTCACCTACGACGTTTTGGCGGAAGCAGTAAGCACTTTGGTGTACATCAAGAACCGCAGTCCAACCAAGACCCTGGAGCACATGACGCCGTACAAGGCGTGGTTCGGCAAGAAGCCGAGCATGGGTCATCTTCGCACGTTCGGCAGCTTGGCGCACATGCACGTGCCAAAGGAGAAGCGGCAAAAGTGGGACGCAAAGAGCGCGCAGATGTTGATGATTGGCTACGACGTGGCATGTAAGGTGTATCATCTCTACGAGATCGATATAGGCCACGTCATCATCTCCAGGGATGTCGTCTTCAACGAGAGCAACTTCATCGGCACCAACATTGTCTGTCAAGAGGCACCAGAAACAACAGCTGACGAGGTAGTGGAAGCAGATACCCTTCCTGACCCAGTCTGTCCTGATCCTTCCTCCACTATGAGAGTGGGAGAACCAGTCTACTCTCCCATGTCCCATGCAACAGATTCAGTGGCCTCATCGGCAGAAGCAGAGGAAGAAGATGCACCACCATGAGCAGGAGTAGTTGTGCCGGCAGCATCCCGTTAGTCGCTTGCTAACGCTCCCGTACCAGGTCCAAGGTACCCTCTCAAGGTGCGCTACAAGCCTGGTGAGCGCGGGCATTTCTCGATGCTCTAGAAACCAGACCAGATGAACGTCGCAGTTGCAGCAGACTCAGATGAGCCGACGTCGTACAAGGACGCCATGGGTGCACCAGATGCAGCAGATTGGGCGCAAGCTGTGTAGCAGGAGATACAATCGTAGTTGGATAACGATATGTGGGAGCTGACTGAGCGTCCACCTGGAGATAAGGTGATCAAGTGCCAGTGGGTGTTCAAGAAGAAGCGAGGAGCAGATGGCAACCTGCAAAAGTACAAGACAAGGCTGGTCGCCAAGGGCTACTCGCAACACGAAGGCATCGACCACACGGAAACCTTTGCTCCTGTTGCAAAGTTTGCCTCTATGCGTACGCTCTTTCCTATGCTGCAACAGAGGACTTTGAGGTCCACCACATGGACGTCAAGACGGCGTTCCTGAACGGTGACCCAAAGGAGGAGATTTACATGGAGTGGCTGGAGGGGTTCGTCATGGATGGCCAGGAGCACCTGGTTTGCAAGCTGCAAAAGTCGTACGGCATCAAGCAAGCATCGCGTGCTTGGAACCAGAAGTTGGATGCGGTGTTGCAGTGTATGGGGTTTGAGCGCTGTGAGTAAGACTACAGCGTCTATCGCTAGAAGCATGGTCATGAGGTGCTCATCATCATCGTCTATGTGGATGACATGCTCCTCCTTTCCAACAGCATGTCTGTACTGCAGGAGTTCATGGGGGCCATGCAGGAGCGCTTCAAGATATCTGATCTCGGGGAGGTATCATACTTCCTCGGTATCTAGATCACATGTGACCGCATATCACGCTCTCTTTCGTTGTAGCAGAGCCGCTACATCAAGGATGTCTTGCAACGGTTCGGCATGGCAGAGGCAAAACCCATCGGCACGTCGCTGGAGTTGCGGCAGTACCTCGTGAGCTACAATCGAGAAGCAAATGCAGTTGTGCGGTAGAAGTACCAGAGCGCCATCAGCACCCTCGTGTACCTGATGGTGGTAACCGGGCCGGACCTCGCACAAGCTGTTAGCGCCGTGAGCCAGCATATGGCCAATCCAGGACCTAAGAACCAGAAGGCAGTGAAGCGGATCTTCCGCTACCTTGCTAGAACCATCAACATCGGCATCACCTACAACAGCAACGACGACAACATCATCGGCTACACGGACGCAGATTGGGCTTCAAATCCTGAGGACCGTAAGTCCATCTCTGGACATATACTCCTCATGAATGGTGGGGCCATCAGCTGGTGCAGCAAGCGACAGGTGGTCGTGGCCACCTCAAGAAAGGAAGCATAGTACGTCTCTCTCAGCTTTGGAGCCAAGGAAGCACTTTGGCTTCAGCATCTCATGGCAGAGATGAGTGGCAGTGCACCAGTTCCAGTTCCTGTGCGCGTTGACAACCAGAGTGCAATCGCACTCGCCAAGAACCTTGAGCACCATGCACGCACCAAGCACATTGACATCGCATATCACTTCATCAGGCACATGGTGCAGGATGGTGCTTTCAAGCTGGAGTTTACTCCAACCAGCTAGCAGGCCGCTGATTTCTACACGAAGACCGTGACCCCTGAGAAGTAGCAGTTCTGCATGAAGGCATGTGGACTGAGCCCACTCTGACTGTGGTAAAGTGGGAGATTGATGGAAAAGGAGCCATGTGGCTCAGTTTTAGGTCCACATGAGCAAGTTCCAGGAAAGTACCTGATGCCTACTCGGATCGTCCATCTGACTTCACCATTGGAAAGATCAGGTGGTAAAATGTCTAGGGTCCAGGTTTGAGGCCGATCCAAAGGTCGGATCGAGAGATATGAATTTTCAAAGTTTTCGGGGTCATCGACTGCCGATATCTAGGTGAGCATGGGCGACGGCTCCATGCCTTAGCCTGGGAAAAGAAAAAGGCAAGAGGTCCACGGTCAAGACCTGATGGGACAAATATCCAAAAAGGTCCTTGTTTGATCTGGAGGAGAGAGGGAGCTCTTGCCTCTCTCCACCAAGGACCTTTCTGGATATTTCTCCCATCAGGTCTTGACCCTCGACCTCTTGCGTTTTTCTCTTCTCTGGCTTAGGCACGGAGCCATCGCCCATGGTCACCCAGATATCGGCGGTCGATGACCCCGAAAACTTCAAAAATTCATATCTCCCAATCTGACCGTTGGATCGGCCTCAAACTTTGACCGTAGACATTTTCCCACCTGATCTTTCTAATGTCAAAATCGGATTGACGATCGGAGTAGGTATCTGCTGCTGTCCTTGAACATGCTCCTGTGGACCTAAAACTGAGCCAGATTGCTCTTTTTCCAAGAATCTTCCACTTTGCTGCAGTCAGAGTGGGCTGAGTCCCCATGCCTTCATGGAGAACTGCTACTTCTCACGGGTCACTGGCTTGGTGCAAAAATCAGTGACCTGCTTGCTGGTTGGAGTAAACTCCAGCTTGATAGCACCCTCATGCACCATGTGCTTGATGAAGTGATATGCAATGTCAATGTGCTTGGTGCGTGCATGGTGCTTAGGATTCTTGGCGAGTGCGATTCTGCTCTAGTTGTCCATGCGCACAGGAACTGGAACTGCTGTACTCCCTCCCATCTCTGCCATGAGACGCTGAAGCCAAACTGCTTCCTTGGCACCAAAGCTGAGAGAGACGTACTCAGGTTCCGTGCTTGAGGTTCCCACAACCACTTGCCGCTTGCTACACCAGCTGATGGTCCCACCATTCATGAGGAACACATGTCCAGAGATGGATTTCTGATCCTTAGGATTTGAAGCTCAATCTGTGTTTGTATAGCCGATGATGTTGTTGTCCTTGCCATTGTAGGTGATGCCAATATTGATGGTTCCCGCAACGTAGTGGAAGATCTGCTTCACTGCCTTCGGGGTTGTCCATGTGCTTGCTCACAGCGCTAACAGTGTGTGCGAGGTCTGGCCTGGTTGCAACCATCAAGTACATGAGGCTGCCGACGACACTCTGGTTCTTCTGCCGCTCAGCTGCATTTGCTTCATTATTGAAGCTCACGAGGTACTCTCGCGTCTCCAGCGGCATGCCGATGGGTTTTGCCTCTGCCATGCCGAACCGCTACAAGACATCCTTGATGTAGCGGCTCTGCTCTAGCGAGAGAGATCCTGATTTGCGGTCACGTGTGATCTGGATTCCAAGGAAGTATGATGCCTCCTCGAGATCAGACATCTGGAAGCGCTCTTGCATGGCCTCCTTGAACTCTTGCAGTGCAAATAGGCAGTTGGAAAGGAGGAGCATGTCACCCACATAGACGATGATGATGAGTACCTCATGACCATGCTACCAGCAATAGACGTTGTAGTCACACTCACTACGCTCACACCCCATGCACTAAAACGCCGCATCCAACTTCTGGTTCCAAGCACGCGACGCTTGCTTGAGTCCGTACAGCGACTTCTTCAGCTTGCAAACCAGGTGCTCCTGGCCATCCATGACGAACCCCTCCGGCTGCTCCATGTAAATCTCCTCCTCCAGGTCAATGTTCAAGAATGTCGTCTTGACGTCCATGTGGTGGATCTCAAAGTCCTCTGCTGCTGCATAGGAAAGGAGCGTACGCACTGAGGAAAACTTTGCAACAAGGGCAAAGCTATCTGTGTTGTCGATGCCTTCCTACTGCGAGTAGCCCTTGGCGACCAGCCTTGCCTTGTACTTTTCCCGGTTGCCATCTGCTCCCCGCTTCTTCTTGAACACGCACTTGCATTTGATCATTTCACGTCCAGGTGGACGCTCAGCCAGCTCCCACGTACCATTGTCGAGCTGCGATTGTATTTCTTGCTGAACCGCTTGCCCCCAATCTGCCGCATCTGGTGACGCCATGGCCTCCTTGTACGACGCCGGCTCATCAGAGTCTGCTGCAACTGCGACAGTCATCTGGTCTGGTTTTTTTAGCATCCAGATTTGCCCAGCTCACCAGGCTTGTAGCGTACCCTGAGAGGGTACCTTCGACCTGATGCTAGAGCGTAAGCAAACGGCTGATGCGGTGCTGGCGGCACAACTTTCTCTCCTTCTGCCAATGGCCGCTATATCTGCTACATCAGACATGGGAGAGTGGACTGGTTCTCCCACTGTCACAATGGAGGAAGGATTAGGAGAGACTCGGTCAGGAAGGATATCTTCTCCCACTCCCTCGTCAGCAGCTTCTTTTGCTGCCTCTTCACAGACAATGTTGGTGCCGATGACGTTGCTCTTGTTGAAGACGACATCCTTGGAGATGATGACTTGGCCTTTATCCCTCTTGTAGAGGCAATACGCCTTGCTTGCCACGTTGTAGCCAATCATCAGCATCTGGGCGCTCTTCGCATCCCACTTTTGCCGCTTCTCCTTTGGCACGTGCATGTGCGCTAAGTTGTCGAACGCGCGAAGATGACCTATGCTCGGCTTCTTTCTGAACCACGCCTCGTATGGCGTCATCTGCTCCAGGGCCTTGGTTGGACTGCAGTTCTTGATGTACACCGTAGTGCTTACTGCTTCGGCCCAAAATTCGTAGGGGAGCCGTGCCACGTGTAGCATGGAGCGCGCCGACTCAACGATGGTGCGGTTGGCGCATTCTGCTATGCCGTTCTGCTGCGGCGGGTATGGTACGGTGCGCTGCGCCTTGATGCCTGATGCTACGAGGTAGTCCTGGAACTCCTCGCTCAGGTACTCTCCACTGCGGTGGCTGTGTAGCGCCTTGATTTTCTTGCCAGTTTGGTTCTCCACCATGGCCTTGAACTCCTTGAACGTGTCAAACCACTAGTCCTTGGAGGAAAGGAAGTAAACAAAAGAGTAACGGCTCAAATCATCAATGAAGGTGTGAAATACCTAGACCTTCAAAGCTATGGGTCTGTATCAGGCCGGACAAGTTTGTGTGGACCAGCTCCAGCACCTCCTTCACGCACTCTTCTGCTCTTGAGAACGGCTCGCGATGCTGCTTCCCCTCCAAACAGCCGATGCACAATAACTGCTCAAAATTAGAGATGGTGGGCAAGTCACGCTCCATATGCTTTGTTTGAAGTTGCTGCAAG
This sequence comes from Penium margaritaceum, assembly GCA_023375785.1. Taxonomy (NCBI): domain Eukaryota; kingdom Viridiplantae; phylum Streptophyta; class Zygnematophyceae; order Desmidiales; family Peniaceae; genus Penium; species Penium margaritaceum. The sequence goes on from SZWC01000092.1 coordinate 61,765, forward strand.
GCGCACATACCGATGTGGCCGTAGCGCGCATGCCAGATTTCGCCATCAGAGGCCTGTACCACTGCTGCAAGGCTCTGCTCGCGCGGGATCTTGGTCACCCCCAACACGCGGTACATATCGCCTTCTTTCACCAACCTGGCCAACTTCTCTCCTGTTTCCTTGTCGAGGATGTAGCCATAGTCATCGTAGAAGACGACACGCAGTCCTGTGTTGGTGAGAGAGTACACTGAGAGAAAGGTTGAACGCAGCATCAGGCACATACAAAATGCAATGGAACACTCCTATTTCAATGCCACGCGGGATCTCCAACCACATCTCCACAATCCCAATCCCATCAGCATACACCACCCGATCATCACCCAAAGTAATCGGACGGGGGGGAATGGAGAGCAGCTACGTAAACTACTCCTTGTGGTGCGTCAGACTCTTGGTACACCCCGAGTCCTTGTACCACGCCAGATCGGCCTTTTCCTTATGCGACATGTCAGATTTCGCCATGAAGAGGCGGTCGCACACCTCCTTGACAAAGTTCATGTTGCAAAACTGATGCACGCTGGTCTGGTTCTGCTGCTGCTTCTGCTGCTGACGTTGTTGTGACTTCTACTACTGTTGCTGTGGAGATTGCTACTTCTACTCCTGTTGCTGTTGCTCTTTGTTATCCCTCTTGAACTTGAAGCACTCTTTCTTGTAGTGCCCCTCTTTCTGGAGGTAGAGGCACTTGCCCTTCTTCTTGCCTCTCTGCTGCCCAATCTGCTACTGGTGTAGGTTGTCTGAGCCCATGGCCATGAAAGCTCCTTCATTGCTGATACTACCGCCATTGCACTTTGCGGCATTGCGACGCAGTTCTACCTGCACCAGGTGCGTGAAGATAAAGTCCAGGTCGAGAGTCGGCTGGCACTCTAGCGTCTCTCGCATCATGTCAAAGCTCGTTCGGAGTCCCCTCAGCAAGAGGAGGACGAAGCGCGTGTCTTCCACAGGGTTCCCGGCTGCTTTTAGCTCCTTTGCCAACTCCTTTGCCCTGTCCAAGTACGCCTCCATCCCTTCGCCACCCTGCATTTTCAACGCCATTATCTTCTCCTCCAAAGCATGAGGAACGTAGGATCCTTCTTCTCTTACTTCTTTCACAACGTGTCCTAGCCCTCTTTTGCAGTAACCTTGTCACTCGCGTACTAAAGATGCGGGTTGGAGATCGTGTTGACAAGCAGCCTGTAGGCCTGCTTGTCCTTCTTCTTCCACTCCTCATATGCCGCTGCTACAGTTGTAGATGAACTTGCATCTACTGCACCTTTCTGCGGCGTCTTCCCCGCCACCACCTCTGCTACGGTGATGCATTTTGCCTGTGGAGGCGGAGCGCACTCGTTGTCGCTCACCATCTCCCACAAGCCCCTCTCTTCCAAAAGGAGGCGGGTACGGATCTTCCAAAACGTGAAATTGGTGCGTCCTTCGAGCCTCTCCAAGGGCTGGGCTGCTGTTACCACGCCTGATGCTGCCATTTTGAGCCTTGGTGATGCTTTTCGCTGCCCTTGAGTGGCGGCGCTACCCCTGCTTCTGCTGTTGCTTGAGCCAGAATTCTGTCTAACAGAAAATGGACTGTAGAGGCCAGCAGACTAGGAATTTTGAAGAACTGAGCCCACCACTGGACAATTCAGCTCAAAACCTTTCAGATCGACCAATAAAACAGGATCATCAACGGGGGATTTTTAGAGATATCTCCCTTTGAAAACAGGGTATGCTTCTGCTCCTACTCCAGCTCACACCAGCCAGCTTGTAAACAGTGTTTCCCTGTTCCCACGCCTGCTGCTGCCATATTGAGCTTTGTTGATGCTCAGCGCTACCCTTGAGAGGCGGCGTTACTCCTGCTTCTACTACTGTTTCTACCAGAAATCTTTCTGATAGAAAATGGACTCTAGAGGCCAGCACACTAGGAATTTTCTAGAACAAAGCCCACTACTGGAAAATTCAGCTCAAAAACGTTTTGATCGATCCATAAACCCGGGTCATCAACAGGGGATTTTCAAACATATGCCCTTGTGAAAACAGAGTATGATGCGGCTCCTACTCCAACTCACACAAGCCAGCTTGTAAACGACGTTTCTCCCAAACATACCAATGGAATGTAAATGCTTTTGCACCAATGAAAATCTTGGGAAAAATACTTCAATTTGCATTTGGTAGTTTTTGAACGTGACATAGAAATGAGAGAGTTATGGTCATGTATTTGTCAACTTGTAATGACCATAACTCTCTCATTTCTGAATCTACTTTAAAAGGTAGCAGATTCGGAGAAATGCCATTTATAAGCTGGCTGGTGTGAGCTTCAGTAGGAGCGACAATATACCCTATTTTCAAAAGGGCATATCTCTAAAAATCCCCTGTTAATGATCCTGTTTTATGGGTCAATATGAAAGGTTTTTAACTGAATTTTCCAGTGGTGGACTTAGTGTTGCCCAATTCCCAATCTACGAGCCTCTATAGTCCAATTTCTGTCACACAGATTTTTGGCAAAAGCAACAGCAGAAGCAGGGATAGCACCGCCACTCAAGTGCAGCGTTGAGCCTCACCAAAGCTCAAAATGGCAGCAGCAGGCATGGTAACAGCACCCTAGCCCTTGGAGAGGCTGGAAGGATGTGCTAACTTCACGATTTGGAAGACCCGTATCCGCCTCCTTTTGGAGAAGAGGAGCTTGTGGGAGGTGGTGAGCGGCGACGAGCACGCTCCGCCTCCACAGGTAAAAGGCATCACTGCACTAGAGGTCATGGCAGGGAAGACGCTGCAGAAAGGTGCAGCAGATGCAAGTTCATCTACAACTGTAGTAGCGTCATGTGAGGAGAGGAAGAAGAAGGATAGGCAGGCCTAAAGGCTGCTTGTGAACACCATCCCCAACCCGCATCTAAAATGCGTGAGTGACAAGGCTACTGCAAAAGAGGGGTGGGACATGTTGTGCAAGAAGTATGAGAGTAATGATCTTGCATTCCTCATGCTTTTGGAGGAGAAGATGATGGTGTTGAAAATGTTGGGTGGGAAAGGGATGGAGGCGTACTGGGACAGGGCAAGGGAGCTGGCGAAGCAGCTGAAACCGGCCGGCTACACAATGGAAGACACCTGCTTCATCTTCCTCTTGCTAAGGGGACTCCCAACAAGCTATGACACGATGTGACAGACATTGGAGTGCCAGCCAACTCTCGACCTGGACTTCATCTACACATACTTGGTGCAGGTAGAACTGTGTCGTAATGCAGCAAAGCGCAATGGTGGCAATAACCGTAAAGCAGATTTTATCGCCCTGGGCTCATAGGACCAGCAACAGCAGCAGTTCGGGCAGCAGAGAGGCAAGAAGAAAAGCAAGTGCCGCTATTGCAAGAAAGAGGGGTAACTAATCAAAAGAGTGCTTCAAGTTCAAGAAAGACCAGAAGGAGCAGTAGTAGTAGCACCAAAAGCAGCAATTTCCACAGCAATAGAAGTAGCAATCATAGTAGTGTCAGTAGCAGCAGTAACAACAGCAGTAGCAGCAGCAACAGAACCAAACTGGCATACACAATTTTGGCAATATGAACGTGGCCAAGGAGGTGTGCAATCGCCTCTTCATGGCAAAGTCAGATATGTTGCAAAAGGAGCATGCGAATCTGGCATGGTACAAGGACTTAGGGTGTACCAAGAGTTTGACGTACGACAAGTAGTTTACGCAGCTGCTCTCCATTCCTCTTCGACCGATTGTTTTGGATGATGATCGCTTGGTATATGTTGAGTGGATTGGGATTGTGGAGACATGGCTGGAGACCCTGCAGGGCATTGAAGTAGGATTGTTCCATGGCCTGCTATGTATACCTGAAGTTGCCTTGGAGCAACTTCAAATGAAGCAGATGGTGCGTAACTTGTCCACCATCTCCAACTTTGAGCAACAGTTGTCCATCGGCTGTTTGGAGGAAAAGCAGCATCGCGAGGCATTCTTTGGAGTAGGGAAGCGCGCGAAGGAGGTGCTGGAGCTGTTCCACACAGACTTGTGAGGCCCGAAGTAGACCGAGAGCTTTGGAGGCTTTATGTGTATTCTCACCTTCATTGATGATTTCAGTTGTTACACTATTGTGTACTTTGTTCCCTCTAGTTCAAGGCCATGGTAGAGAACCAGAAAAGCAAGAAAATCAAGGTATTGCGTAGCGACCGCGATGGAGAGTACATGAGCAAGGACTTCCAAGACGACCTTGCAACAGCAGGCACCAAGGCATAACGTACCGCGCCATACTCGCAGCAGCAGATAGGTGTAGCAGAACGCGCCAACCAGACCATTATTGAATCAGCATCTCTATGCTTCACGCGGCTCGACTCACCTTTGATTTTTGGGCGGAAGCCGTGAGCACTGCAGTGCAAATCAAGAACTAAAGTCCCAACAAGGCGTTGGAGCAGATGACACCATACGAGGCATGATTTGGCATGAAGCTTAGCGTGAGTCATCTTCGTGCGTTTGGTAGCTTGGCACATATGCACGTGCCCAAGGAGAAGCAAAAGAAATGGGATGCGAAGAGCACACAGATGCAGATGATCGGCTATGTTGTAGCAAGCAAGGTGTATTGTCTCTACACGAGGGATACTTGCGACATCATCATCTCCAGGGATGTCATTTTCAGTGAAAGTAATGTCATTGGCACCAACATCATTTGCGAATAGGCAGCAGAACCATGTTGGATCTGGAGGAGAGAGGGAGCCTTGGAGCAGCGAGCATGTGTGATTGGAATGAAATCACTTGTGCTAAAGAATGGTTTTTGAATCACTCAAAATGATGGAGTACATATAAAGCTAGAGCTTGGGCAAGTCAGCCCTCTCACAAGCCACACCACTTAGCCATGGAGGCTAAGGCTCACACACTAGAGTCCATAATCTCACACAAGGGAGGAAATCAGCCTAGCAATCAGGCTAACCACTCACACACGACCTAGAGAGCTAGAGAATGCTCTCATGGCACACTCCTAGTGGTCACATAACCCACAAACCCATGGAGAATCGCCATGTGTCCATGGCTAGCACANCAAGGACCTTTTTGGATATTTCTCCCATCAGGTCTTGACCCTGGACCTCTTGCCTTTTTCTTTTCTCAGGCTAAGGCATGGAGCCATCACCCATGGCCACCCAGACATCGACGGTCCATGACCCCTGAAACTTCGAAAATTCATATCTCTCGATCCGACCGTTGGATCGGCCTCAAACTTGGACGATAGACATTTCACCACCTGATATTTCCAATGAAGAAGTCGGATTGATGATCGGAGCACGCATCCGGTACTTTACTGGAACTTGCTCCTGTAGACCTGAAGCTGAGCCGGATGGCTCCTTTCCCAACAATGTCCCACTTTGCCGCAGTCAGAGTGGGCTAAGTCCACATGCCTTCATGCAAAATTGCTGCTTCTCACAGGTCACGGGCTTGGTGCAAAAATCAGCGACTTGCTTGCAGGTTGGAGTAAACTCCAGCTTGATAGCACCATCCTGCACCATGTGCCTCTTCAAGTGATATGCGATGTCAATGTGCTAGGTACGTGCATGGTGCTCAGGATTCTTGGCGAGTGCGATTGTGCTCTGGTTGTCGACGCGTACAGGAACTAGAACTGCTACACTCCCACTCATCTCTGCCATGAGACGCTGAAACCAAACTGCTTCCTTGGCTCCAAAGCTGAGACAGACGTACTCAGCTTCCGTGCTTGAGGTGGCCACGACCACCTGCCGCTTGCTGCACCAGCTGATGGCCCCACCATTCATGAGGAACACATGTCCAGAGATTGACTTGCACGTTTCAGGATTTGAAGCCCAATGTGCATCTGTGTAGCCGATGATGCTGTTGTCATTGCTGTTGTAGGTGATGCCGATGTTGGCGGTTNACGTGCATGGTGCTCAGGATTCTTGGCGAGTGCGATTGTGCTCTGGTTGTCGACGCGTACAGGAACTGGAACTGCTACACTCCGACTCATCTCTGCCATGAGACGCTGAAGCCAAACAACTTCCTTGGCTCCAAAGCTGAGACAGACGTACTCAGCTTCCGTGCTTGAGGTGGCCACGACCACCTGCCGCTTGCTGCACCAGCTGATGGCCCCACCATTCATGAGGAACACATGTCCAGAGATTGACTTGCACGTTTCAGGATTTGAAGCCCAATGTGCATCTGTGTAGCCGATGATGCTATTGTCGTTGCTGTTGTAGGTGATGTCGACGTTGAAGGTTCCAGCAAGGTGACGGAAGATCCGCTTCATTGCCTTCTGGTACTCCGGTCCGGGATTAGCCATGTGCTGGCTCACATCGCTCACAGCTTGTGCGAGGTCCGGCCTGGTTGCCACCATCAAGTACATGAGACTGCCGACGGCGCTCTGGTACTTCTGCCGCTGAACTGCATTTGCTTCTCCACTGAAGCTCACGAGGTACTGCCGCGTCTCCAGCGCCGTGCCGATGGGTTTGGCCTCTGCCATGCCGAACCGCTATAGGACGTCCTTGATGTAGCGACTCTGCAGTAGCGAGAGAGAGCGTGATTTACGGTCACGCGTGATTTGGATGCCGAGGAAGTATGACGCCTCCCCGAGATCAGACATTTGGAAGCGCTCCTGCATGGCATCCTTGACCTCATGCGGTGGAAACATGCTGTTGGAAAGGAGGAGCATGTCATCCATATAGATAATGATGATGAGGATCTCATACTCATGCTGCCAGCGATACACGCTCTAGTCACACTCGTTGCGCTCAAACCCCATGCACTACAATGCCGCATCCAACTTGTGGTTCCAAGCACACGACGCTTGCTTGAGGCCGTAGAGCGACTTCTGCAGCTTGTAAAGCAGGTGCTCCTGGCCATCCATGACGAACCCCTCCGGCTGCTCCATGTAGATCTCCTCCTCCAAGTCACCATTCAAGAATGCCGTCTTGATATCCATGTGGTGAACCTCGAAGTCCTCAGCTAGTGCATAAGAGAGGAGCGTGCACAGAGAGGCAAACTTTGCAACAGGGGCAAAAGTTTCTGTGTAGTCGATGCCCTCGTGCTGCGAATAGCCCTTGGCGACCAGCCTCGCCTTGTACTTTTCCAGGTTACCATCTGCTCCCTGCTTCTTCTAGAACACCCACTTGCACTTGATCACCTTCCGTCCAGGTGGACGCTTAGTCAGCTCCCACGTGCCGTTGTCCAGCTGCGACTGTATCTCTTGCTGCACGGCTTGCGTCCTATGTGTTGCATCCGGTGCAGCCATGGCTGCCTTGTATGAAGTTAGCTCATGTGAATCTGCTGCAAATGTGACGTTCATCTGTTCTGGTTTCTGTAGCATCCAGAAATGGCCGCGCTCACCAGGCTTGTAACGCACCCAAAGAGGGTACTTGCGACCTGGTGCTAGAGCGTTAGCGGGCGGCTGGTGCCATGCTGTTGGCACAACTACTGCTGCTGGTGGTACTACATCTCCCTCGTCTGCTTCTGCCGATGAGGCTGCTGTATCTGCTGCATCAGACATGGGAGAGTAGAGTGATTCTCCCACTGTCACTGTAGACGAAAGATCGGGAGAGACTGGGTCTGGAAGGATTTCTGCTCCCACTGTCTCGTCGGCTGTTGGTTCTGCTGCCTCTTCACAGACAATGTTGGTGCCGATGACGTTGCTCTCGTTGAAGACGACATCCTTGGAGATGATGACATGGCCTGTATCCCTCTCGTAGAGGCGATAGGCCTTGCTTGCCACGTCGTAGCCAATCATCAGCATCTGCGCACTCTTTTCGTCCCATTTCTGCCGCTTCTCCTTGGGCACGTGCATGTGCGGCAGGCTGCCAAATTCTCGGAGATGACCCATCCTCGGTTTCTTGCCGAACCACGCCTCGTACGACGTCATTTGCTCTAGCGCCTGAGTTGGACTGTAGTTCTTGATGTAGGCCGCAGTGCTCACGGCTTCAGCCCAGAAGTCGTAGGTCAGCCGAGCCGCGTGCAACATGGAGTGTGCCGACTCAACGATGGTGCAGTTGGCGCGTTTAGCTACGCCGTTCTGCTGCGGCGAGTATGGCGTGGTGCACTACATCTTGATGCCTGCTGCTGTGAGGTATTCCTGGAACTCCTTGCTCATGTACTCTCCACCGCGGTCGTTGCGCAATGCCTTGATTTTCTTGCCAGTCTGGTTCTCCACCATGGCCTTGAACTCCTTGAACCTGTCAAAGCACTGGTCCTTGGAGGAAAGGAACTACAAAGTAGTGTAACCGCTGAAATCATCACTGAAGGTGAGAAAATACCTAGAGCCTCCAAGGCACAGGGTTTGCATCGCGCCACACAAGTCTCTGTGGATTAGCTCCAGCACCTCCTTTGCGTGCTCCCTTACTCCACAGAACGCCTCTCGGTGCTGCTTCCCCCCCAAACAGCCGATGCACAACTACTGCTCAAAGTTAGAGATGGTAGGCAGGTCACGCAACATCTGCTTTGCTTGAAGCTGCTGCAAGGCGCGCATGTTGATGTGGCCGTAGCGCGCATGCCAGATCTCGCCATCTGTCGCTTACACCATTGTTGCAAGACTCTCCTCACGCGGGTTCTTGGTCGCCCCCAGCAGGCGGTACATGTTGCCCTTCTTCACTGACCTGGCCAACTCCTCTCCTATATCCTTGTTGAGGATGTAGCCATAGTCATCATCGAAGACGCCGCGCAGTCCTGTATTTGTAAGAGAGGAGACTGAGGGGAGGTTGAATGCAGCATCAGGTACATACAGCACGGCATGGAAAACTCCCACTTCAATGCCATGTGAGGTCTCCAACCACATCTCCACAATCCCAATCCCCTCAGCATAAACCACCCGATCATCACCCAAAGCAATCAGACAGGGGGGAATGGAGAGCAGCTGTGTGAACCACTCATTGTGGTACGTCAAACTCTTGGTAGACCCCGAGTACTTGTACCACGCCAGATCCGCCTTTTCCTTCTGCGACATGTCAGACTTCGCCATGAAGAGGCGGTTGCGCACCTCCATAGTGACGTTCATGTTGCCAAAGTGGCGCACGCTAGTCTGGTTCTGCTGCTACTGCTGCTGATGACGTTGTTGTGACTACTACTACCGTTGCTGTGAAGATTGCTGCTTTTGCTGGTGCTACTGCTGCTCCTTCTAGTCCCTCTTGAACTTGAAGCACTCTTTCTTGTAGTGCCCCTCTTTCTAGCAATAGTGGCACTTGCCCTTCTTCTTGCCTCTCTGTTTCCCGGACTGCTGCTGCTACTGGTTGTGTGAGCCCATGGCCATGAAAGCTGCTTCATTGCTGTTGCTGCCGCCATTGCGGTTTGCTCCATTGCGACCGGTTCCACCTGCACCAGGTGCGTGCAAATGAAGTCGAGGTCAAGAGTCTGCTGGCACTCCAGCGTCTCTCGCACCGTGTCGTAGCTGGTTGGGAGTCCCCTTAGCAAGAGGAAGATGAAGCGCGTCTCTTCCACGGGTTTACCGGCTGCTCTCAACTACTTTGCCAGCTCCTTTGCCCTGTCCAGGTACGACTCCATTGCTTCACCACCATGTATTTTGAGCGCCATCATCTTTTCCTCCAAAAGCATGACGAATGCAGGATCCTTGCTCTCATACTTCTTGCACAACGTATCCCACCCCTCCTTTGCAATAGCCTTGTCACTCACGTACTGAAGATGCGGGTTGGAGATGGTGTTGACAAGCAACCTGTAGGCCTGCCTGTCCTTCTTCTTCCACTCCTCATACGCCGCTGGTACAGTTGCAAAAGAACCTGCATCAGCTGCACCCTTTTGCGGAGACTTCCCCACCACCACGTGTGCTACGGTGATGCCTTTTGCCAGTGGAACGGGAGCCGGCTCGTCGCCGCTCACCACCTCCCACAAGCCCCTCTCCTCCAAAAGGAGGCGGGTACAGATCTTTCAAAACGTGAAGTTGGCGCATCCCTCCAGCCTCTCCAAAGGCTGGGCTGCTTTTAGAACGCCAGGTGCTGCCATTTTGAGCCTTGGTGATCCTCAGCGCTGCCCTTGGATGGCGGCACTACCCCTGCTTCTGCTACTGCTTCTGCCAGAAATCTGTCTGACAAAAAATGGACTGTAGTTTCCAGCAGACTGGAAAAGTCAACTCAAAACCTTTCAGATCAACCCATAAAACAGGGTCATCAATAGGGGGTTTTGAAAGATGTGCAATCTTGAAAACAGGGAATGCTTCTGCTCCTACTCTAACTCAGACAAGCCAGCTTGTAAACGGCGTTTCTCCCAAACGAATCAATGGAATGCAAATATTTTAGAACCAATGGAAGTCTTAGGAAAAATACTACAACTTGCATGTGCCACTTTTTAGATTTGACAAAGAAACGAAAGAATTATGGTCATCACAAGGTGACAATCTTACTCATAGACCTCGTTTTGAGCATAACTCTTTATCCGACCATTGGATCTTCGCGATCTTGGGCTTGTTGGAAAGCTTGTCTGATAAAATTGGAGATCCTGTGCTTGATTGTCAAATCCGGTGAAGGTTTTATCCCAACCCGTCACTCTCAAAGTGATGGCCTATGCTGGCTGAAAGTGGCAGAACTTGGCTCTCATACCAAAATGTTGGATCTGGAGGAGAGAGGGAGCCTTGGAGCAGCGAGCATGTGTGATTGGAAGGGCATCACTTGTGCTGAAGAATGGTTGTTGAATCACTCAAAATGATGTAGTACATATAGAGCTAGAGCTTGGGCAAGTCAGCCCTCTCACAAGCCACACCACTTACCCATGGAGGCTAAGGCTCATTCACTAGAGT
>SZWC01000092.1:72610-87566 GCA_023375785.1 Penium margaritaceum
ATCTGGAGGAGAGAGGGAGCCTTGGAGCAGCGAGCATGTGTGATTGGAAGGGCATCACTTGTGCTGAAGAATGGTTGTTGAATCACTCAAAATGATGTAGTACATATAGAGCTAGAGCTTGGGCAAGTCAGCCCTCTCACAAGCCACACCACTTACCCATGGAGGCTAAGGCTCACACACTAGAGTCCATAATCTCACACAAGGGAGGAAATCATCCTAACAATCAGGCTGACCACTCACACACCACCTAGGGAGCTAGAGAATGCTCTCATGCCACACTCCTCGTGGTCACATAACCCACAAACCCATGGAGAATCGCCATGTGTCCATGGCTAGGACACAAGGATCTCATCTCACCTAAAGAGTAAGGAGAGGTACCTTTATCCTAGTCAGCACACTCTGACAAGGCAATCCTAAGACCAAGAACCGTTTTGGATATTTCTCCCATCAGGTCTTGACCCTGGACCTCTTGCCTCTTTCTTTTCTCAGGCTAAGGCATGGAGTTATCACCCATGGCCACCTAGACATCGACGGTCCATGACCCCCGAAACTTCGAAAACTCATATCTCCCAATCCGACCGTTGGATCGGCCTCAAATCTGGACCGTGGACATTGTGCTAGCTGATCTTTCCAGTGGTGAAGTTTGATTGACGATCGGAGCAAGCATCTAGTACTTTCCTGGAACTTGTTCCTGTGGACCTGAAACAGAGCCGGATGGCTCCTTTCCCAACAAACCAGCAGCTCATGAAGCAGTAGGAAGAGACATTCTCCCTGATGATGTCCCTCTTGAACCTTCCTCTAGCATGACAGTGGGAGAACTACTCTACTCTCCGAGCGAGCTCATCGGCAGAAGTAGAGGAAGAAGATGCACCACCATCAGGAGTATCAACCAGCCTGTGGCGACGGTCTAGAAAACGGGTTCCGGCACAATGGTTCCCATCGACTGCTCTTGGTATTACAACCAAGAGATGATATCACCGTCATAGCCAAGGTTCCACACTGAGTAGTTCATAGGAATCACTTCCTTCCATTGATTCCATGATACCCGGTCACTTTTGTGCGAGAAGCAAATTCCCACCGCTTAGACAAACCAAGGCTTCTTTAGTATCTACCTCTGCTGGACAAGTCTGTTACGAGTCTCAAAGGTAAGAACTGTACTCAATGACAGGCAACTGACAGGTTCTTATAATCCTAGAGCCAGCCTCCACGTACTGCCATTCAGGTAGTGCATGAAGGTGAGCCCAGCCTTGAAGCCGTCCATCTCCTAGTACCACATCACCAGAGCATGTTTTAGCCCGTGGAGTGCTTTTACCAGGTTGCCAACCTTGTCATCTGGAGCTTTCACTCCCTTGGGCACTTCCATTAGTACTTCTTTGTCTAGCTTCCCCTAGAGGACAAATGTCCTCGTACTTTGAGCCTGCACGTTTGGAAAATCCCTACGCATGCTTGAAGTTTATCCAGAGTATCCACTTTGACCCCACCACGTGCGCGTTAGGGGACCTCTCCACCAGAAGCCATGTTTCGTTCTCTTCAATGGATGCGGGTTTGCTATCCAGTACCTCCTTCCACTTGGCCGCATCTGGCATGTTCATAGCCTCCGTTACGATCACAGGCTCTCCTTGAGTCCAGTCAGTTCCACAATCATAGCATCGTACTTGGGCGGAGGTTTCTTCTGGCGAGTACTACGCGAGAGTGTTACTGGTGGTGCTTCAAGGCTTAGTTGCTTCTTTTGCTCCTGCGGTGCCAGTGATCTGTTGTTTACCGAAAATCCACCGGCCTCAGAGTTTGACTTAGAGACTCCGAATGACTCAGACTCGGTGTCAGAGTCCGACGTTGTGTCAGCCTGCACAGCCACTCTCCCTTTGACACCATCTTTCACTAGTACCATCTCCCATGTCTCAGGTGCCTAATCACCTGACTCGAGCAACACAACCCACTCTCCTGATTTAGGAGCATGGATAGGATCTAGCGACTCTCCCTTGCCAAGAGTCCTTTCATCAAACTCGACATCTCGACTCCTGATGAGCTTTCCAGCCGCTTGGTCCCACAGCTTGGACGTCTTGTATGGAGTGTCGTATCCGACCATTACACAGATACGAGCGCGTACATCTAGCTTGCCACTTCCTTCTCCTACTTGGACCTTTACCCATGCAGTACAGTCAAAGATCCTCAAGTGTGAGGCATCTCGCCTTTTCCCTGACCAAGCCTTCTATGGCGTCCTGAGCTGCTTCTCTTGCTGCTCCTTACCACGTCTTCCAAGCGCGGCTACCGAAGTGAGATTCACAAGGTAGCAAGCAGTTCTTGTAGCTTTAGTCTAGAAGCAAGGTGGGATTTTGGCATCAAAGAGTATGCTTCGTGTCATGCCGAGCATAGTCTAGTTCATCCGTTCAGCAATGCCATTACTCTGGGTTGTCCGTGTAGTGTCTTGACCTTCTTGCTTGTCTACCACTCCACCATCGCGAGAAACTCTTGCAGCTTCTCCTTTACCTCTCCCTTTATCGTGAGGAAGTAGATCCACTTCTTGCAACTCTGGTCATCCATGAATATCAGTATATACTTGCTATTCTTGTTTGAAGAGGTGCGGAATAGTCCGCACACATCAGAGTGAATCAAGTCCAAGATTACTGCCACACATTGCCCATTACGCTCAAAGGGCTTTCTCTTTACCTTGCCTTGGAGGCATGGCTCATACAACTGGCACTTTCCCTCAGTCTTGGCCTTGCATCCATCCATCTCATGAACCACATCTTGCTCTTGCATACCTTGTAGTGTGCAATCGGCCACATGGCCAAACCGCCTATGCCACAGCTCACCATCTCTGTCGGTGGATTTGGCTGCCATGGTGATGCCGTGTGGTGCAACATCAGGCTTTGTAGACTTGGGCTCTTCAACCGCCGCATATCCGTCATTCATACTTTCAATGGGTTCGGTCTGCAATACGTAGAGCCCATGAATTCTTGGGACTAGTGTGAGAAGACTCTCCTTGGGATAGGAGATCTTGATGTCCTTGTTTTTGAAAATCACGGCCTCCTCCTAAGTGAAGACGACCGTCATGTCGTGGTCCATGATTTTGGACACTTACAAGAGGTTTGCTGCAAAAGAATGCATGTAAACGACATTCTCCAGCTTCAAGTCTTTTTCAACATCGTTCACGTTGATGCTGATCAACTTATCTCCCTCGCCTTGCGTATGGACAAGGCTGCCGTTCGTACACCTAAAACGACGTTCCGTAACCCCAATGAAGATAAACCCATCCTTCTTCCTTGAAGAGTTGTGGTTCGTGCCCGAGTCAAACCTGTAGGCTCCACGCTTGAGCAATGCCGCTCCCTTGGTTGCCGGCACACTTTCAGCTATCATGCTTGTCAACTCCTTACTCTTTTCTTTACCTTTGTATGTACCACCATGATCTCTATCTTCCTTCTTGGGAGCCTTGCACTCCCGTGTCCAATGCCCAGGCTTGCTAGAGTTATGGCACTTCCCAGGACACTTTAACCAAAAGAGGACTTGTTACCACATCCTCGGTATAGTCTGGTATAAGCTGAAATGTTAACCTCACTACCGCTGCGACGCATGGCCTCGTTGCGCACGTACTCAAACACTACCTCATACGTCAAATCCTCCTCCTTCCTACCAATCTGCCAAAGGCGACGATCTAGAAAACACGTTCCGACACAATGGTTCTCGCCGGCCGCTCTAAGTATTACAACCAAGAGATAATATCACCCTCGGAGCCAAGGTTCCACACTCAGCAGCTCATAGAAATCACTTCCTTGCACTGTGTCCTTAAGACATGGTCACTTTCATTGAGGAGTGAAATCATAGGGCTTAGACCAACCAATGCTTCTTTAGTGTCTCGCAATGCGTGAAAGTGAGCCGAGCCAGACTTAGGGGACTTTCTGAAGATGACGACTTCATGGTCGGGCTCACCTTCACGCATTGCTAGGATGACCCTAGTGTCCATGTGCGGGAGGATGAGCAAGACTTGATGTTGGTTGCACTATACGTGGAAGACATGATCACCGCTCGTCATCGGTCGAGCTATTGAACAAGCTCAAGACAGATCTCAGCTACAGGTTCAAGATGAAGGACATAAGTCCGCTCGAGTCTTACCTCAGAATAGTCATCCACCACAATCAAGCAGCAGGCACCATCGAGCTAAACGAGACCAAGTACATCCTGGAGGTCCTGAAGCGCTACAACATGGAGGACTGCAAGCCCATTAGCACACCCATGACAACAGACATCAAGCTCTCCTCCTCCATGACTCCCAGCATGGAAGCAAAACGGCGTGAGATGGAGAACATTTCCTACCAGTCTATTGTTGACAGTCTCATGTATGCCATGGTAGGAATACGCCCTGACATTAGCTATGACATTTGCTAGGACAAGTGAGTAAGTTTGTGGCCAATCCAGGGGCACAACACTCGCAAGAAGCAAAGCGCGTCATGCGCTATCTATAGAAGACCCGACACATGAAACTCCAGTTTGGAGGCCAAGAAGGATCTGACCCGTTGCGGCTGGTGTGCTATAAACACGCTAACTCAGGAGGAAGAATTGATGATAAAAAGTCCACCTTAGGCTTTGTTTGCCTCTTAAATGGTGGTGCAGACTCTTGGGCACGCACAAAGGAAGATTGTGTCTCCCTCTCTGCCGCTGAGGCAGAGAACATCGCTCTGTCGAAAGCATGCAAGGAGACAAAGTGGCTACGTAGTTTGCTTGCCAACATGAAAGTGCCACAAACGGAGGCAACAGAGGTCCGCATCAAAACCAAGAGTGCCATGAAAAAGGCATAAGATGATGTCATCCCCCGGCGGACCAAGCACATGGACATTAGGTACCACTACCCACGCAACCTGGTCATAAAGGAGATCGTGGACCTGGAATACGTGGAGACCAGGAAGATGCTCGTAGATTGCATGACAAAGGCACTGGACAGCGAATGGCACTCTACAGGTACACGAGGCATCGATATGGTCAATGTAGCAGACGAAGACTGAGGCCAAGAGTGCTAGAGAGGGGAGAGATCTCAGAGCTAATGGACAGAGGTACAAGAGAGAGTTTGCTCACGTGATATGCTCCTTGTCGTTGGCTAATGTTTGGACAGGCATAGGATAGTCTAGGCATGCACTGCTCTTGTGGAGCAAGTCCCCTTGGTCTAAAATGGATAGTATAGCCAGCAAACACTACCTAGGAAAACTCCTTGTGGCTTAGACGTTCCAGAGTTTAGTCTCTAGAGCGAGAAGTCACTGGATCCCAGCCCACTGAATAATTCTCTTTGTGACCAAAAGGGGGAGAGGAAGGTTCTAAGAGATATCTTTGAACATTTCAAGGTCCTTCCTAGTGGCAAGCGCTACTCGGCAGTCACAGGGAGCGCCATGTAGGTAGAATGGATGATGCACTCCAGATTGCCCCCAAAGTGGCTAATCCAAGGAGCCACTACTCGCCTATGCTAGAGGCTTGCACTGGTACTACAGGAGCCTGTCAGTTGCCTTACATTGAGTAGAGTTCTTACCTTTGAGAATCCTAACAGAGTTGTCAACCAGAGGCACACACTAAAAAGCATTTGTTGGTCTATGCCCCTGGAGTTTGCTCCTCACGCGAAAGTGAGTAGGTGCTAAAGACACAGCGCAAGGAGGTGATTCTTATGAAGTGCTCAGTGTGGAACCTTGGCTCAGAGTTGTAATACCAAGAGCGGTCAGCGGGAACCATTGTGTCGGAATCCATTTTCTAGTCTGTCGCCTCATGCCGATTGACAAAGTATTATGGGCCCACACTCACTAATTGTAAGGTACGCTCTTGTGCACTCTCTTTCTCACTATCTCTTGCAGCGCGCATGAGCTCCATCAGCTCCACCTGTAAGTAGGAGCAAACTCTTAGGACTTAGACCAACCAATGCTTCTTGAGTGTCTACCCCTGGTGGACAACTCTGTTAGGAGTCTTAAAGGTAAGAACTATACTGAATGATAGGCAACTGACATGATCTTATGGTCCTACAGCCAGCCTTTAGCCTACGCGTGAAGTGGCTCTTTGGATCAGCCACTTTCATAGCAATCTGGATTGCATCATCCCCCCCACCTACATGGCGTTCCCTTTGACTGCCAACAAGCGCCAGCCACCAAGAAGGACCTTGGAATGTCCTAAGATGTCCCTTAGAACCATCGTATCCCCCTTTTGGTCACAAAGAAAATTAGTCACTGTGCTGGGATTTGACCGAATGACCTCTCGCTCCAGAGACTAACTCCGGAACGTCTAAGCCACAAGGGTTATCCTAGGTAGTGTTTTCTGGCTATACTATCCACTTTAGACCAAGGGGACTTTTGCAAAGGAGTAGTGCATGCCATGTAAATCTGGACCAGACTTAGGAGACTTACTCCAAGCGAGTAGTGCATGCCTAGTCCGGCCTATGCATGTCCACATATCAGCCATGGACAAGGAGCATATAAGGTCAACAACCAAGAGATATTGCACGGGCAGCACCACGCTAGCCGCGCGCAAACAACCCAGCACCAGGTAGCAGGTACCTTTTCTCTGTGCGCTACAAGCCTGGTGAGTCGGGAATTTGTGGATACTCCAAAAACCAGACAAGATGAACGTCACAATTGTAGTAGTATTTGATTAACCTTCGTCGTACAAGGAGGCCATGGTTGTACGAGTTGGAGCATATTGGACGTAAGCTATGGAGCAAGAGATACAATCGTAGCTCGATAGTGGTACGTAGGAGATGACTGAGCATCCAACAAGACGCAAGGTAATCAAATGCAAGTGGAGTTTCATGAAGAAGAGGGCCATAGATGGTAACCTCAAAAAGTACAAGGCAAAGCTCGCTGCCAAGGGCTACTCGCAGCAGGAAGGCATGGACTACAGTGAAACTTGAACTTCCATTACAAAGTTTGCCTCTGTGCGCACGCTCCTTTTTTATGAGGCAGCTAAGGATTTCCAGATTCACCATATAGATATCAAGGAGAATTCTTGAATGGTGAGTTGGAGGAGGAAATCTACATGGAGCAGCCAGAGGGATTTGTCATGTATGGCCAGGAGAACCTGGTTTGTAAGCTCTAGAAGTTGCTGGACAGCCTCAAGCAACCGTCGCGTGCTCGGAACCAGAAACCGGATCCGGCGCTGTAGTGCATGGGGTTTGAGCACAATGAGTGTGACTACAGAGTGTATCGCTAGCAGCATGGTCAAGAAGTGCTCATCACCATCGTCTATGTGGGTGACATGCTCCTCCTTTCCAACAGCATGTTTGCTCTACGGGAATTCAAAGAGGCCATGAACGATCGCTTCCAAATGTCTGATCTTGGGGAATCATCATACATCCTCGTTATCCAGATCATGCATGACTGCAAATCAAGCTTTCTCTTGCTGGAGCAAAGCCGCTCGAGCAAGGATGTCTTGGAGCAGTTTCGCATGAGAGAGGCTAAACCCATCGGCACGCCGCTGGAGATGCGGCACTACCTCTTGAGCTTAAATAGAGAAGCAGATGTAGCTGAGCGGCAAAGTACCAGAGCGCCATCGACAGTCTCATGTACCTGATGGTGGCAACCAGGCTGGAATTTGCACAGGTTGTGAGCGCTGTAAGCCAGTACATTGCGAACCCCGGACCCAAGCACAAGAAGGTAGTGCAGCGAATCTGTCGGTTTCTTGCTAGAACCATCAACATCAACATCACCTACAATGGCAACGACAACAACATCATCAGCTATACAGATGATGATCGGGCTTCAAACCCTGAGGACCGCAAGTCCATCTTCGGACAGGTATTCCTCATGCATGGTGGGGCCATCAGCCTGTGCAGCGAGCCGCAGGTGGACGTAGCCATCTCAAGCATGGAAGCTGAATACGTCTCCTTCAGCTTTGGAGCCAAGGAAGGAGTTTTGCTTCAGCGTCTCATGGCGCAGATGAGTGGGAGAGCAGCAGTTCATGTTCTTATGCGCATTGAGAACCGGAGCGCAATCGCACTTGCCAATAATCTTAAGCACCATGCACGTACCAAGCACATTGATATCGCATATCACTTCATGAGGGACATGGTCCAGAAGGGTGCTATGAAGCAAGAGTTTACTCCAACCAGCAAGCAGGTCGTTGGTTTCTACACCAAGCTTGTGATCCAAGAGAAGCAGCAGTTCCACATGCATTTGCATGTGGACTCAGGCTTCTCTGAAAATTGCAAAGTGGGATGTTGTTGGAAAAGGGGCCATCCGGTTCAGTTTGAGGTCCACAGGAACAAGTTCCAGGAAACTACCGGATACGTACTCGGATTGTCAATCTAATAGCACCATTAGAAAGATCAGGTGGTAAGTTATCTACGGTGCACGTTTGAGGCCGATCCAACAATGGGATGGAGAGATATGAATATTCGAAGTTTCTGGGGTCCTGGGCAATGGCTCCATGTCTAGGGTCAAGACCTAATGGGAGAAATAATTAAAAGGTCCTAGATTCTTGGATTGCTTTTTTAGAGTGTCCTGACTAGAAAAAATATATCTCTCGTTACTTTTTAGGTGAGGTGAGATCCTTGTGTGCTAGCCATGGACACATGGCGATTGTGTATGGGATTGTGGGTTATGTGACCACTAGGAGTATGCCATGAGAGCAGTTTTTACCTCTCTAGGTTGTGTGAGTTGTCAACCAGATTGCTAGGCTGATTTCCTCTTTTCTGTGAGATTATGGCCTCTAGTGTGTGAGCCTTGGCCTCGATTGCTAAGTGGTCTGGCTTGTGAGAGGGCTGACTTACCCAAAGTCTAGCTGTATATGTACTCCATCATTTTTAGTAATTCAATACCCATTCTTCAGCACAAGTGATGCCCTTTGAGTCCCACAAGTTTGCTACTCCAAGGCTCCTTCTCTCCACAAGTTCGAACAAGAGGGAGACACAGTCTTGCTTTTTGTTTACCCAAAAGCGATGAACCGTGCCTCACCGATAGAGAGGAAGAGACAGTCTTGTGTTTTTCTTGTATAACTACACCCCCGTTTAAGAGGCATACAAAGCCCTAGATGGACTTTTTGATGTCGATTCTTTCTCTCGAGTCGGTGTCTGGGTAGCAAACGAGCCACAGCGGTTCAGATCCTACTTAGCCTCCAAACTAGAGTCCCATGTACCGTGCCTTCTATAATTAGCGCATGATGCGCTTGACTGCTTGCCAAAGTTGTGGCCCTGGATTGGCCACAAACATGGTCACTTGTCCCACAGCAAAGCAAATGTTAGGGTGTATTCCTACCATGGTGTACATGAGGCTACCAATAGCAGACTGGTAGGGAATGTTCTCCGTCTCACGCCGTTGTGCTTATGTGCTTGGGCTCATGGAGGAGGATAGCTAGATATCTCTTGTCATGGGTGTATTGTCTTGGAACTAGAGGAGAGAGAGAGCCTTGGAGTAGTGAGCATGTCGGACTAGAAGGGTATCACTTGTGCTGAAGAATGGTTGTTGAGTCACTCAAAATGATGGAGTACATATAGAGCTAGAGCTTGCGCAAGTCAGCCCTCTCACAAACCATACTTCTTAGTCATGGAGGCTAAGGCTCACACACTAGAGTCCATAATCTCACACAAGAGAAGAAATCAGCCTAGCAATCAAGCTGACCACTCATACACAACCTAGAGAGTTAGGAAATGATCTCATGGCACACTTCTAGTCGTCACATAATCCACAATCCCATGGAGAATCGTCATTTGTCCATGGCTAGCACACAAGGATCTCACCTCACCTAGAAAGCAAGGAGAGGTACCTTTTTCCTAGTCAGCACACTCTGACAAGGGAACCCAAGAATCTAGGACCTTTCTGGATATTTCTCCCATTAGGTCTTGACCCTGGACCTCTTTCGTTTCTCAGGCTAAGGCATGGAGCCATTGCCCATTGTAACCCAGATATCGGCGGACGATGACCCCGTAAACTTCAAAAAGTTATATCTCCTAATCCGATCGTTGGATCAGCGTAAAACTTGGACCGTTGACATTTTGCTACTTGATCTTTCTAATGGCGAAGTGCGAGTGACGATGGGAGCAAGCATTTACTATTTCCCTATAATATGCTCCTGTGGACCTGAAACTGAGCTGGATGGCTCCTTTCCCAACAATTTCCCACTTTGCCGCATTCACAGTGGGCTGAGTCCACATGCCTTCATGCAGAACTTCTACTTCTCACGGGTCATTGGCTTGGTGCTGAAAACACCAACTTGCTTGTTGATTGGAGTAAACTCTAGCTTGATAGCACTTTTTTGCACCATGTGCCATGAAGTTAAATGCGATGTCATTGTACTTGGTGCGTGCATGGTGCTTAGAATTCTTGGCGAGTGCGATTACGCTCTAGTTGTTGACGCGTAGAGGAATCAAAATTGCTGCACTCCCACTCATCTCCGCCATGAGACACTGAAGCCAAAGTGCTTCCTTGGCTCCAAAGCTGAGAGAGACGTACTCAGCTTTCGTGCTTGAGATGGCCACAACCACCTGCCACTTGCTAAACCAGTGGATGGCCCCAATATTCATGAGGAGCACATGTCCAGATATTGACTTCAGTTCCTCAGGCTTTGAAGTCCAATCTGCGTCTATGTAAGGGATGATGCTATTGTTATTACGGTTGTACGTGATTGTGATGTTGATGGTTCCAACAAGGTAACGGAAGATCCGCTTCACTGCCTTCTGGACCTCAGGTCCGGGGTTTGCCATGTGTTGGCTCACAATGATAAGAGCCTGCGCAAGGTCCGGCCTGGTTGCAACCATCAGGTACATGAGGCTGCCGACGGCGCTCGGGTACTTGTGCCGCTCAGCTGCATCTGCTTGTCCATTGAAGCTCACGAGGTATTGCCGCATATCCAGCGGCATGCCGATGGATTTGGCCTCTGCCATGCCAAACCACTGCAATACATCGTCGATTTAGCGGCTCTGGTGCAACGAGAGAGTGTGTGATTTGCGATCACGTGTGATGTGGATACTGAGGAAGTATGATGCCTCCCCAAGATCAGAGATCTGGAAGCGCTCCTACATGTGCTCTTTGAACTCCTGCAGTGTAGACATGCTGTTCGAAAGGAGGAGCATGTCATCCACATACACGATGATGATATAGACCTCATGCTCATGCTGCCAACGATAGATGTTGTAGTCACACTTGTTGTACTCAAATGCCATGCACTACAAAACCGCATCCAACTTCTGGTTCCAAGTACGCGACGCTTGCTTGAGGCCGTATAGCGACGTCTATAGCTTGTAAACCAGATGCTCCTGGCCATCCATGACGAACCCCTCCGGCTGCTCCATGTAAATTTCCTTCTCTAGGTCAGCGTATAGGAACGTAGTCTTGACGTCCATGTAGTGGACCTCAAAGTCCTCTGGTGCTGCATAAGGAAAGGAGAGTATGCAGAGAGGCAAACTTTGCAACAGGAGCAAAGGTTTTCGTATAGTGGATGCCTTCTTGCTGCGACTAGCCCATGGCGACCAGCCTCGCCGTGTATTTTTTTAGGTTGCTATTTACGCCCCTCTTCTTCTTGAACACCAACTTGCACTTGATTACCTTGCGTCCAGGTGGACGCTTAGTCAGCTCCCACGTACCGTTGTCGAGCACCAATTGTATCTCCGACTACATAACTTGAGCCCAATGTTACATCTCATGCAGCCATGTCGTCCTTGTATGACGTTGGCTCATCAAAGTCTGCTACAACTACGACGTTCATCTCGTCTGGTTTCTTGAGCATCCAGAAATGTCCACCCTCATCATGCTTTTAGCGCACCCTAAGAGGGTACCTTTGACCTAGTGCTGGAGGGTTAGCAAGCGGCTGGCGCGGTACTGCTAGGATAACTGCTCCTACTGATGGTGGTGCATCTTCTTCCTCTGCTTCTACCGATGAGGCTATTGGATCTGCTGCATCAGACATGGGAGAATACAATGGTTCTCCCACTATCACAGTAGAGGAAGGGTCAGGAGACACGGGGGCAGGGAGTATATCTGCTCCTACTGCTTTGTCAGCTGCTCGTTCTGCTACCTCTTTGCAGACGATATTGGTCTCGATGACCTTATTTTAGTTGAAAAGAACATACGTAGAGATGATGACGTGGCCAGTATCCCTCTCGTACAGTCGATACGCCTTGCTTGCCACGTCATAGCCGATCATCAGAATCTGTGCGCTCTTCGCGTCCCATTTGTGTCGCTTCTCCTTGGGCACGTGCATGTGCGCCAAGCTGCCAAATGTGCGAAGATGACCCACGCTCATCTTCTTGCCAAACCACACCTCATACGACGCCATCTGCTCCAAGACCTTGGTTGGACTACGGTTCTTGGTGTACAACGTAGTACTCACTGCTTCAGCCCAAAAGTCGTAGGTTAGCCGAGCCGCGTGCAGTATGGAGTGCGCCGACTCAACGATGGTGTAGTTCGTGCGTTTTGCTACACCATTCTGCTACGACGACTATGGGGCGGTGCGCTGCGTCTTGATGCCTTCTCCTGAAGAATTCTAGAAACTCCTTGCTCAGGTACTCTCCACCAAGCTCGCTGCGTAGCGCCTTGATTTTCTTGCCAGTCTGGTTCCCGACCATGGCCTTGAACTCTTTGAACCTTTCAAAGCATTGGTCCTTGGATGAAAAGAAGTACATAGCAGTGTAACGGCTGAAATCATCAATGAAGGTGAGAATGTACCTAGAGCCTTCAAAGCTCTGGGTCTGCATCGGGCCACACAAGTCTGTGTGGACCAGCTCCAACACCTCCTTTGCGCGCTTCCTTGCTCTCGAGAATGCCGTGTGATGCTGCTTCCCCTCCAAACAACCGATGCATAACTACTGCTCATAGTTAGAGATGGTGGGCAAGTCACGCACCATCTGCTTCATTGGAAGTTGCTACAAGGCGCGCATGCCGATATGGGCGTAACCGCATGCCGGATTTTGCAATCTGTAGCCTACACCACTGCAGCAAGACTCTGCTCGCACGGGATCTTGGTCGCCCCCAGCAGGCGGTACATGTCGCCTTCCTTTACCGACCTGGCCAATTCCTCTCCGCTGTCCTTGTTGAGGATGTAGCCATAGTCGTCCTCAATGACAACTTGCGGTCCTGTGTTAGTGAGAGAGGACAGTGAGAGAATGTTGAACGTAGCATCAGGTACATATATCATGCCATGGAACACTCTAACTTCAATGCAATGCATGTTCTCCTTCCACATCTCCACGATCTGAATCCCCTCAACATACACCACCCGATCATCACCCAAAGAAATCGGACGAGGAGGAATGTAGAGCAGCTGCATAAACCACTCCTTGTGGTGCATCAGGCTCTTGGTATACCCGGAGTCCTTGTACCATGCCAGATCCGCCTTCTCCTTCTGCAACATNCTGACGTTGTTGTGACTGCTGCTCTTGTTCCTATGGAGATTGCTGCTTTTGCTCCTGCTGCTACTGCTCCTTCTCATCCCTCTTGAACTTGAAGCACTCTTTCTTGTAGTGCCCCTCTTTCTGGCAATAGTGGCACTTTCCCTTCTTCTTCCCTCTCTACTGCCCGGACTGCTGCTGTTGCTGGTTCCGTGAGCCCATGGCCATAAAAGCTGCTTCACTGCTACTGCTCCCGCCATTACGCTTTGCTGCATTGCGACACAGTTCTACCTGCACTAAGTACGTGCAGATGAAGTCGAGGTCGAGAATCAGCTGGCACTCCAACGTCTCTCGCACCGTGTCATAGCCTGTTGGGAGTCCCCTGAGTAAGAGGAAGACGAAGCGCGTGTCTTCCTGAGGGTTGCCGGCCGCTTTCAGTTGCATTGCCAACTCCTTTGCCCTGTCCAAGTACGCCTCCATCCCTTTGCCACCTTACATTTTCAAGGCCATCATTTTCTCCTCCAAAAGCATAAGGAATGTAGGATCCTTGCTCTTATACTTCTTGCACAACGTGTTCCACCCCTCTTTTGTAGTAGCCTTGTCACTCACGTACTGAAGATGCGGGTTGGAGATGGTGTTGACAAGCAGCCTGTAGGCCTGCCTGTCCTTCTTCTTTTACTCCTAATATGCCGCTGCTGTAGTTGTAGATGAACTTGCATCTGCTACACCTTTCTGCGGCGTCTTCCCCGCCACCACCTCTGCTTCGGTCATGCCTTTTGCCTGTGGAGGCAGAGCTCGCTCGTCGCCGCTCACCACCTCCCACAAGCCCCCCTCCTAAAAAAGAAGGCGGGTATGGATCTTCCTAAACGTGAAGTTGGCGCGTCCTTCCAGCCTCTGCAAGGGCTGGGCTGCTGTTACCAGGACTC
Source organism: Penium margaritaceum (assembly GCA_023375785.1). NCBI lineage: Eukaryota > Viridiplantae > Streptophyta > Zygnematophyceae > Desmidiales > Peniaceae > Penium > Penium margaritaceum. The sequence goes on from SZWC01000092.1 coordinate 86,819, forward strand.
GTGCTACCATTTTGAGCTTTGGTGGTGCTCAATACTGCCCTTGAGTGGCGGCGCTACCCCTGCTTCTGCTGCTGTTTCTGCCATAAATCTGTCTCACAGAAAATGGACTGTAGAGGTTTCCACACTAAGAATTTGGAAGAAGTGAGCCCACCATTGGAAAATTCAGCTCAAAAAAATTCCGATCGATCCATAAAACAGGGTCATCAACAAGGGAGTTTTGGAGTTATGTCCTTTGGAAAACGGGTTATGTTGCTGCTCCAACTCCAACTCACACCAGCCAGCTTGTCAACGGCATTTCTCCCAAACTTATCGCTAGAATGCAAATATTTTTGCACCAATGCAAAGCTTAGGAAAAATAATTCAATTCATATGTGCTACGTTTTAGATTTTACAAAGAAACAAGAGAGTTACGGTCAACACAAGGCGACAATCTTTCTGAGAGAGAAGAGTGTAGCTCTGGGGGACCTCGTTTTGAGCATAACTCTCCATCTCACAATTGGATCTTCCCGATCTTGGCTTCGTTAGAAAGCTTTTCTATTAAACTTGAAGATCCAGTGGTGGATTTGTACATTTGATCAAGGTTTCACCCCAACCCGTCACTCTCAAAGTGACGGCCAGTGGTGGCTGAAAGTGGCAGAACTTGGTTCCAATACCAAGTGCTGGAACAAGAGGGTAGAGGGAGCTTTGGAGCTGCAAACATGTAGGACTGGAAGGGCATCACTTGTGTTGAAGAATGGTTGTTGAATCA
>SZWC01000092.1:111813-126206 GCA_023375785.1 Penium margaritaceum
CCATCAGGTCTTGACCCTGGAACTCTTGCCTTTTTCTTTTCTCAGGCTAAGGCATGGAGCCATCATCCATGCCCACCAAGACATCGACGGTCCATGACCCCCCAAACTTCGAAAATTCATATCTCCCAATCCGACCGTTGGATTGGCCGCAAACTTGGACCGTAGACATTTTGCCACCTGATCTTTCCAATGGTGAAGTTGGATTGACGATCGGCACAGGCATCTGGTACTTTCCTGGAACTTGCTCCTATGGACCTGAAACTGAGCCAGATGGCTCCTTACCCAACAATGCACCATCTATTTGGCTTGAAGCTGCTACAAGGCGCGCATGCCGATGTGGCCGTAGCGCGCATGCCAGATCTTGCCATCTGTTGCCTACACCACTGCTGCAAGATTCTGCTCACGCGAGATCTTGGTCACCCCAAGCAGGCGGTACATGTCGCCCTCCTTCACCGACATGGCCAACTCCTCTCCTGTATCCTTGTTTAGGATGTAGCCATAGTCATCATCAAAGACGACGCGCAGTCCTGGGTTTGTAAGAGAGGAGACTGAGAGGAGGTTGAATGCAGCATCGGGTACATACAGCACGCCATGGAACACTCCCACTTCAATGCCACGCGGGGTCTCCAACCACATCTCCACAATCCCTATCCCCTCAGCATATACCACCCGATCATCACCCATAGCGATAGGACGGGGAGGGATAGACACCAGTTGTGTAAACCACTCCTTGTGATGTATGAGGCTCCTGGTACACCTTGAGTCCTTGTACCATGCAAGATCCGCCTTCTCCACCTGCGACATGTCAGACTTTGCCATGAAGAGACGGTCGCACACCAGCCTGGTTTTGCTGCTTCTGCTGTTGCTGACGATGTTGTGACTGTTGCTGCTACTGCTGCTGCTTTTGCTGCTGCTGCTGCTCCTTCTCGTCCCTCTTGAGCTTGAAACACTCCTTTTTGTAGTGTCCGTCTTTCTGGTAGTAGTGGCATTTGCCTTTCTTGCTGCCTTTCTGTTGCCCACACTGCTGCTGCTGCTGGTGGTTGCGTGAGCTCGTGGCCACAAAAGCTGCTTCATTGTTGCCGCCACCATTGCGCTTTGCTGCGTTGCGACCCAAGTCCACCTGTACCAGGTGTGTGTAGATGAACTGGAGGTCGAGAGTTGGCTGGCACTCCAGCGTCTCTTGCACCGTGTCGTAGCTTGTTGGGAGTCCCCTCAGCAAGAGGAGGATGAAGCGTGTCTCTTCCATAGGGTTGCCGGCCGCTCAGCTGCTTCGCCAGCTCCTTTGCCCTGTCCAGATACGCCTCCATCCCTTCACCACCCTGCATTTTCAGTGCCATCATCTTTTCCTCCAAAAGCATGAGGAATGCAGGATCCTTGCTCTCATACTTCTTAGACAACATGTCCCACCCCTCCTTTGTAGTACCCTTTTCACTCACGTACTGAAGATGCAGGTTGGAGATGGTGTTGACAAGCAACCTGTAGGCCTGCGTGTCCTTCTTCTTCCACTCCTTATACGCCGCTGGTACACCTGTAGAAGAACCCGCATCAGCTACATCCTTTTACGGCATCTTCCGCGCCAGCACCTGCGCTACGTTGATGCCTTTTGCCTGTGGAACTGGAGCCGGCTCGTCGCCGCTCACCACCTCCCACAAGCCCCTCTCCTCCAAAAGGAGGCGGGTACGGATCTTCCAAAATGTGAAGTTGGCGCATCCCTCCAGCCTCTCCAAAGGCTGGGCTGCTATTACAACGCCAGCTGCTGCCATTTTGAGCCTTGGTGATGCTCAGCGCTGCCCTTGGATGGCGGCGCTACCCCTCCTGCTACTGCTTCTGCCAGAAATCTGTCTGACAGAAAATGGACTGTAGATGCCAGCAGACTGGGAATTTGGATAAATAATGCCCACCACTGGAAAATTCAGCTCAAAACCTTTGAGATCGACCCATAAAATAGGGTCATCAACAGGGGATTTCGAAAGATATGCCCTCTTGAAAACAGGGTATGCTTCTGCTCCTACTCCAACTCCGACCAGCCAGCTTGTAAACGGCGTTTCTCCCAAACGAAACAATGGAATGCAAATAGTTTTGCACCAATGGAAAGCTTAGGAAAAATACTACAATTGGCATGTGCCACTTTTTAAATTTGACAAAGAAACAAGAGAGTTATGGTCATCACAAGGCGACGGTCTTACTCATAAAGAAGAGTGTTGCTCTGGCCGACGTCATTTTGAACATAACTCTCAATCCGAATGTTGGATCTTCTTGATATTGGTCTCCATGGAGAGCTTGTCTATTGAACTTGAACATGAACAGGTCAATTGTCAAAAGGGGTGAAAATTGCATCCTAACCCGTCACTCTTCCAGTGACGGCCTAAACTGGCTGAAAGTGGCATAACCTCGCTCTGATACCAAGTATTAGAACTGGAGGAGACAGGGAGCCTTGGAGCAGCAAACATATGGATCTGGAGGAGAGAGGGAGCCTTGGAGCAACGAGCATGTGTGATTGGAAGGGCATCACCTGTGCTGAAGAATGGTTGTTGAATCACTCAAAATGATATAGTACGTATAGAGCTATAGCTTGGGCAAGTCAGCCCTCTCACAAGCCACACCACTTAGCCATGGAGGCTAAGGCTCACACACTAGAGTCCATAATCTCACACAAGGGAGGAAATTAGCCTAAGAATCAGGCTGACCACTCACACACAACCTAGAGAGCTAGAGAATGCTCTCATGGCACACTCCTAGTGGTCACATAACCCATAAACCCATGGAGAATCGCCATGGCTAGCACACAAGGATCTCACCTCACCTACAAAATAAGGAAAGGTACCTTTATCCTAGTCAGCACACTTTGACAAGGCAATCCTAAGACCAAGGACCTTTTTGCATATTTCTCCCATCAGGTCTTGACCCTGGACCTCTTGTCTTTTTTCTTTTCTCAAGCTAAGGCATGGAGCCATCGCCCATGGTCACCCGGATATCGGCAGTCGATGACCCCCAATACTTTGAAAGATCATATCTCCTGATCCGACCGTTGGATCGGCCTCAAAATTGGACCATAGACGTTTTTCCACCTGATCTTTCCAATGGTGAAGTCGGATTGACAATCCGAGCAAGCATCTGCTAGTTTCCTTGAACTTGCTCCTGTGGACCTGAAACTAAGCCGGATGGCTCCTTTCCCAACAATCTCCCACTTTCCCGCAGTCAAAGTGGGCTGAGTCCACATACCTTCATGAAGAACTGCTGCTTCTCACGGGTCACTGGCTTGGTGCAGAAATCAGCGACCTGCTTCTTGGTTGGAGTAAAATCCAGCTTGATAGCACCCTCCTGCACCATGTGCCTGATGAAATGATATGCGATGTCAATGTGCTTGGTGCGTGCATGGTGCTCATGATTCATGGCAAGTGCGATTACGCTCTGGTTATCGACGCGCACAGGCACAGGAACTGCTGCACTCCCACTTATCTCTGCCATGAGACGCTGAAGCCAAACTACTTCCTTGGCTCCAAAGCTGAGAGAGACGTACTCAGCTTCCGTGCTTGAGGTGGGCACGACCACCTGCCACTTGCTGCACCAGCTGATGGCCCCACCGTTCATGAGGAACACATGTCCAGAGATGGACTTGGAGGTCTCAGGATTTGAAGCCCAATCTGCATCTGTGTAGCCGATGATGCTGTTGTCGTTGCCGCTGTAGGTGATCCCAACGTTAATGGTTCCAGCAAGGTAGCGGAAGATCCGCTTCACTGCCTTCTGGTGCTCCGGTCCGAGATTAGCCATGTGCTCGCTCACAACGTTCACAGCCTGTGTGAGGTCTGACCTGGCTGCTACCATTAGGTAGATGAGACTGCCTACGGTGCTCTGGTAGTTCTGCCACTCAGTTGCCTCTGCTTCTCCACTGAAGCTCACGAGGTACTGCCGCGTTAGCAGCGGCGTGTCAATGGGTTTGGCGTCTGCCATGCCGAACAGCTGCAGGACGTCCTTGATGTAGCGATTCTGCTGTAGCGAGAGAGAGAGCGTGATTTGCGGTCACGCGTGATCTGGATGCCGAGGAAGTATGACGCCTCCTCAAGATCAGACATCTGGGAGCGCTCCTGCATGGCATCCTTGAACTCGTGGAGTGTAGACATGATGTTGCAAAGGAGGAGCATGTCATCCACATAGACAATAATGATGAGGATCTCATGCTCATGCTGCCAGCGATACACGCTGTAGTCATACTCGCTGCCCTCAAACCCCATGCACTGCAACGCTGCATCTAACTTTGGGTTCCAAGCACGCGACGCTTGCTTGAGGCCGTACAGCGACTTCTGCAGCTTGCAAACCAGGTGCTCCTGGCCATCCATGACGAACCCCTCCGACTGCTCCATGTAGATCTGCTCCTCCAAGTCACCATTCAAGAATGCCGTCTTGACATCCATGTGGTGAACCTCGAAGTCCTCAGCTGCTGCAGAAGAGAGAAGCGTGCGCACAGAGGCAAACTTTGTAACAGGGGAAAAAGTTTATGTGTAGTTGATGCCCTCCATTGCGAGTATCCCTTGGCGACCAGCCTCGCCTTGTACTTTTCTGGGTTACCATCTGCTTCCCGCTTCTTCTTGAATACCCACTTGCACTTGATCAGCTTCCGTCTAGGTGGACGCTTAGTCAGCTCCCACGTGCCGTTGTCCAGCTCTGNTGTAACAGGGGCAAAAGTTTCTGTGTAGTTGATGCCCTCCCATTGCGAGTATCCCTTGGCGACCAGCCTCGCCTTGTACTTTTCTGGGTTACCATCTGCTTCCCGCTTCTTCTTGAATACCCACTTGCACTTGATCAGCTTCCGTCTAGGTGGACGCTTAGTCAGCTCCTACGTGCCGTTGTCCAGCTCCGACTGTATCTCCTACTACACAACTTGCGTCCAATCTGCAGCATCCAGTGCAGCCATGGCTCCCTTGTATGACGTTGGCTCATCTGAATCTGTTGCAACTGCGACGTTCATCTGTTCTGGTTTCTGCAGCATCCAGAAATGGCCGCTCTCACCAGGCTTGTAATGCACCCTAAGAGGGTACCTGCGACCTGGTGCTGGAGCGTTAGCGCGCGGCTGGCTGCTGTATCTCCTGCATCTGACATGGAAGAGTAGTGTGATTCTCCCACTGTCCCAGTAGAGGAAGGATCTGGAGAGACTGGGTCAGGACAAATTTCTGCTCCCACTGTCTCGTCAACTGCTGGTTCTGCTGCCTCTTCACAGACAATGTTGGTGCAGATGACGTTGCTCTCGTTGAAGACGACATCCTTGGAGATGATGACGTGGCCTGTATCCCTCTCGTAGAGGCAATAGGCCTTGCTTGCCACGTCGTAGCCAATCATCAGCATCTGCGTACTCTTTNCGTCCCATTTCTGCCGCTTCTCCTTCGACACGTGCATGTGCGCCAGGCTGCCAAATGCTTGGAGATGACCCACGCTTGGTTCCTTGCCGAACCACGCCTCGTACGGCGTCATTTGCTCCAGCGCCTTAGTTGGACTGCGCTTCTTGATGTAGACCGCAGTGCTCACGGCTTCAGCCCAGAAGTCGAAGGTCAGCCGAGCCGCGTGCAGCATGGAGCGCGCCGACTCCACAATGGTACAGTTGGCGCGTTCTGCTACACCGTTCTACTGCGGCGAGTACGGCGCGGTACGCTGCGCCTTGATGCCAGCTGCTGTGAGGTAGTCCTCGAACTCCTTGCGTAGATACTCTCCACCACGATCGTTGCGGAACACCTTGATATTCTTGCCAGTCTGGTTCTCCACCATGGCCTTGAAATCCTTTAACATGTCAAAGCACTGGTCCTTGGAAGGAAGGAAGTACACAGCAGTGTAACGGCTGAAATCATGAATGAAGGTCAGGAAATACCTAGAGCCTCCAAAGCTCTGGGTGTGCATCGGTCCGGACAAGTCCGTGTGGACCAGCTCCAACACCTCCTTTGTACGCTCCCCTGCTCCAGAGAACGCCTCCTGATGCCGCTTCCCCTCCAAACAGCCGATGCACAACTGCTGCTCAAAGTTAGAGATGGTAGGCAGGTCACACACCATCTGTTTTGCTTGAAGCTGCTGCAAGGCGCGCATGCCGATGTGGCCGTAGCGCGCATGCCAGATCTCGCCATCTATTGCTTGCACCACTGCTGCAAGACTTTACTCATGCGGGATCTTGGTCACCCCAAGCAGGCGGTACATGTTGCCCTCCTTCACCGACCTGGCTAACTCCTCTCCTGTATCCTTGTTGAGGATGTAGCCATAGTCATCATCGAAGACGACGCGCAGTCCTCTGTTTGTAAGAGAGGAGACTGAGAGGAGGTTGAATGCAGCATCAGGTACATACAGCACGCCATGGAACACTTCCACTTCAATGCCACGTGGGGTCTCCAACCACATCTCCACAATTCCAATCCCCTCAGCATACACCACCCGATCATCACCCATAGCGATAGGACGGGGAGGGATGGACAGCAGCTGTGTAAACCACTCCTTGTGATGTGTGAGGCTCTTGGTACACCCTCACTCCTTGTACCATGCAAGATCCGCCTTCTCCACCTCCGTTGGATTGCCCTCAAACTTGGACCATAGACATTTTGCCACCTGATCTTTCCAATGTAGAAGTTGGATGGACAATCGGTGCAGGCATCTGGTACTCTCCTAGAACTTGGTCCTGTGGACCTGAAACTGAGCCGGATGGCTCCTTTTCCAACTGTCACATAACCCAAAATCCCATGGAGAATCACCATGTGTCCATGGCTAGCACAGAAGGATCTCACCTCACCTAAAAAGTAAGGAGAGGTACCTTTTTCCTAGTTTGCACACTCTGACAAGGCAATCCAAGAATCTAGGACCTTTTTGGATATTTCTCTGATCAGGTCTTGACCTTCGACTTCTTGCCTGTTTCTTTTCTTAGGCGAAGGAATTGTGCCATCGCCCATGGTCGCCCAGATATCGGCAGTCGATGACCCCAGAAACTTTGAAATTTCATATCTCCTTATCCGACAGTTGGATCGGCCTCACACTTGGACTGCTGACATTTTTCCACCAGATCTCCCTAATGGAGAAGTTGAATTGACAATCGGAGAAGGCATTTGATAGTTTTCTGGAACTTGCTCCTACGGAACTGAAACTAAGCCGGATGGCTCTTTTTCCAACAAAGCTATCACTCTCAAAGCGACGGCATGTGCTGGCTGAAAATGGCAGAACTTTGCTATGATACCAAGTGTTGAAATTAGAGGAGAGAGGTAGCCTTGGAGCACCAAATATGTGGGACTAGAAGTAAATAACTTGTGCTGAAAAATGGTTCTTGAATCACTCAAAATAATGCAGTATATTGAGAGCTAGAGCTTGGGCAAGTCAGCCCTCTCACGAGCCACACCACTTAGCCATGGAGTCTAGAGTCCATAATCTCACACACTAGAGTCCATAATCTCACACAAGAGAGGAAATTAGTCAAGGAATGAGGCTAATCCCTCAGACAGAAGCTTGAGAGCTTGAAAATGCTCTCATGGAACATTCCTAGTGGTCATTAAACCCACAATCCCATGGAGAATCGCCATGTAATCATGGCTAGCACACAAGGATCTTACCTCACCTAAAAATTAAGGAGAAGTAACTTTTTCCTAGTCATGACACTCTGACAAGGCAGCCCAAGAATCTAGGATCCTTTTTGGATATTTCTCCCATCCGTTCTTGATCCCGGACCTCTTGCCTTTTCTTTTTCTGAGGCAAAGGCATGGAGCCATCGCCCATGGTCACCCATACATCGGGAATCCATGACCCAGAAACGTTGACAGTTCATATCTCCCTATTCGACTGTTGGATGGGGCCAAAACTTGGACCCTAAACAATTTGCCACGTGATCTTTCCAATGGTCAAGACGGTAGTTTCCTTGAACCTGCTCCTATGAAGCTGAAATTGAGTCGGATGGTCCCCTTTCTAACAAGCAACATTTATTGCTTGTTAGAGGTAACCAAGATCCCGCGTGAGCTAAGTCATGAAGCAGTGGTGCAAGCAACAGATGGTGAAATCTTGCATGCGCGCTACGGCCATATGAGATGTCAATGTGCTTGGTGCGTGCATGGTGTTCAGGATCCTTGGCGAGTGCGATCGTACTCTAGTTGTCGACGTACACAAGAACTGCACTGTTGTACTCCCACTCATCTCCGTCATGAGACATTGCCAATTTGCTTCCTTGGCTCCAAAGTTGAGAGAGACGTACTCGGGTTTCGTGTTTGAGGTGGCCATTGTACATGATATGCTCCTTGTCCATGGCTAACATCTGGACAGGCATAGGACGGACTACGCATGCACTCCTCCCTTGCAGTAATTCCCATAAGTCTGGTCCAGATAGCCATGGCATGCACTGCTCCTTTGCAGGAAGTCCCCTTGCTCTAAACTGGATAGTATAGCCAACAAACACTAACTAGGACAACTCCTTGTGGCTTCGTCGTTATAGAGTTAGTCTCTGGAGCAAGAGATCTCTGGATCAAATCCCAGCTTAGTGACAATTTTTTCTTTGTATCCAATAGGGGGGTAGGAAGGTTCTAAGAAATATCTTAGAACATTCCAAGATCCTTCCTGGTGGCTAGCGCCACTTGGCGGTCTTAAGCAGCGCCATGTAGGTAGGGGGGATGATGTAATCCAGATTCCCTTTAAAGTGGTTCATCCAAGGAGCCACTGTGTGCCTAGACTAGTAGCTCACTCTAGGTCTACAAGAACCTGTCATATGCCTGTGATTGAGTATAATTCTTACCTTTGAGACTCCTAACAGAGTTGTCCACCAGAGGCAAACACTAAAGAAGAATTGGTTGGTCTAAGCCCCAAGAGTTTCCTCCTCGCACGAAAGTGACCAGGTACCAGGGACAGAGGGCAAGGAAATGATTCCTATGAACTGCTCAGTAAGTAACCTTCGCTCTAAGGGTGAAATCATCTCTTTGTTGCAATACCAAGAGCAGTTGGCGGGAACCATTGTCTTGGAACCAGTTTTCTATACTGTCCATCCGGTGCGTGTCCAAATGTCAGTGATGGAGAGGGAGCATATCAGGTCAACACTTCAAGGCTTAGTTGCTTCCTTTGCTCCTGCATTGTCATTGATCCATTGTTTAAGCAAGAGCCACCGGCCTTTGAGTGAGAGTTTGTTATTATGTCAGCCTGCAAAGCTAATCTCCCTACATCACCATCCTTCATCGACACCATCTGCCACTTCTTAGGTACGTGATCACTTGACTTAACAATACAACCTTCTCTTTAGATTTGGGAGCATAAACAAGATCCTGCAACTCTCCCTTATCGAGCATCCTTTCTTCAAACTTGACATCTCGGCTCCTGATAAGCTTTTCAACTACTTGATCTCATAGTATATACGCCTTGTGTGTAGTGTTGTATCCGACTAATACACACCTACAAGCGCGTGTATCTCGCTTGCCACTTCCTTCTCGTACTTGGAATTTTGCTCAGGCAATACAGCCAAACACCCTCAAGTCTAAGGCATCTGGCTTCTTCCTTGAGCAAGCCTCCTCTGGTATTCTGAGCTGCTTCTCTTGCTCCTTCTTACCATGCCTTCCAAGTACGGCTACCTGAGAGAGATTGACAAGGTAGCAAGCAGTTCTTGCAGCTTCACCCAAGATTTGAGGTGGAGTTTGGCGTCGATGAGCATGCTTCAAATCATGTCGAAGATAGTCCGGTTCATGTGCTCAACAATGCCATTACTCTTGGAGGTGTAAGGCGTGGTGGTCTGGTGGTTGACGTCGTGTTGTCGCAACCAGCCTTTGCATGCCTCGTACTTACCATAGTGTCCGTGTACAGTGCTTTCACCTTCTTGCTTGTTTGCCGCTCTACCATGGCGACAAACTCTTGTAGCTTCTCCTTGACCTCTCCCTTTGTCTTGAGGAACTAGATCCACATCTTGCGACTGTGATCCTCAATGAAAGTAGTGGTACCTGATGTCAATGTGCTTGGTCCGCCGGGAGATGACATCATCCTATGCCATTTTCATGGCACTCGTACTGTTGATGTAGACCTCTGTTGCCTCCATTTGTGGTACATTCATTTTGGCAAGAAACCTTTGTAGCCACTGTGTGACCTTGCCTGCTTTTGACAGAGCAATGTACTGTGCCTCAGTAATAAAGAGGGAGATACAGTCTTGCTTTCTGTTTGCCCAAGAGATTGGACCACCGTTCAAGACGTACACGAAGCTTGAGGTGGACTTTTTGTCATCGATTCTTCCTCCCTTGTTGGCGTCTATGTAGCACACCAACCGCAACGGGTCAGATCTGTTGGAAAGGGAGCCATCCGGCTCAATTTCAGGTCCACAGGAGCAAGTTCCAGGAAAGTACCAGATGCCTGCTCCGATCGCCAATCTGACTTCACCATTGGAAAGATCATGTGACAAAATGTCTACGGTCCAAGTTCGAGGCCGATCCAACGGTCGGATTGGGAGATATGAATTTTCAAAGTTTCGGGGGTCATGGACCGTCGATTTATGGGTGGGCATGGGTGATGGCTCCATGCCTTAGCCTCAGAAAAGAAAAAGGCAAGAGGTCCAGGGTCAAGACCTGATGGGAGAAATATCCAAAAAGGTCCTTGGTCTTAGGATTGCCTTGTCAGAGTGTGGTGACTAGGATAAAGGTACCTCTCCTTACTTTTTAGGTGAGGTGAGATCCTTGTGTGCTAGCCATGGACACATGGCGATTCTCCATGGGTTTGTGGGTTATGTGACCACTAGGAGTGTGCCATGAGAGCATTCTCTAGCTCTCTAGGTCGTGTGTGAGTGGTCAGCCTGATTGCTAGGCTGATTTCCTCCCTTGTGTGAGATTATGGATTCTAGTGTGTGAGCCTTAGCCTCCATGGCTAACTGGTATGGCTTGTGAGAGGGCTGACTTGCCCAAGCACTAGCTCTATATGTACTCCATCATTTTGAGTGATTGTACAACCATTCTTCAGCACAAGTGATGCCCTTCCAATCACACATGCTCGCTGCTCCAAGGCTCCCTCTCTCCTCCATTTCCAACAAGATCCTTTTTTTCCTCCAAATTAGAGTCCAATGTTTTTGTCTTCTTTAGATACTACATGATGCGCTTGACTACTTGCAAGTGCTGTGGCCCTGGATTGGCTACAACCCTGCTCACTTGTCCCACAGCATAGTAAATGTCAGGGTGTTTTCCTACCATGGCATACATGAGGCTTCCAACAGCGGACTGGTAGGGGATGTTCTCCATCTCATGCCGTTCTACTTCCGTGCTGGGACTCATGGAGGAGAGCTTGATGGTTGTTTTCATGGGTGTGCTTTGTTGTTCTTCTATGCCCCATGGCCACTGCTATGGGTTGACGGACAGGTTGGGCATGCACTGCTCCCTTGGAGTAAGTCCCCCAAACCTTGTTCGTGGTGCGAGTCCAAGCGAGACACCAAAAGTGTAGCGCAACGGATAGCATGTTGGACTTAGGGACAACAGGTCCTGCGATCGAGCCTTGATGTGCGCAGGAGGTTTTTTGACCTTCTAGCACAAGGGAAGTTTCTTAGACATTTCTCCATGCATGAGGAGAGTGCGCCACTTGGCGGTCAGTGGATGCGCCAATTGGCGGACTGGTGAGGTGGTTTGNAACTAAGGAACAGTATAAAGAAGACACTGGTTGGTCTAAGCCCCAGGAGTTAGTCTTTGACTAGCACCTCGCGCGAAAGTGACCAAGTGTTAAGTGGACACAGTTGCTAGCAAGTGATTGCCTAGGAACTGCTCAGTGTGGAACCGTGATCCTGAGGGTGATATCTTCTCCTAGCTGAAATGCTAGGAGCGGACGGCAGGTGCTATTGTGTCGGCCCTGTTTTCTAGTCCGTTTGCCTCAGGCCGGTTGACAAAGGGTTATGGGCCCACACTGACCAGTTGTAAGGCACGCTTCGCTCAACTCTGGTACGCTCTCTCCAGGTGCGCACGCTGGCTCCATCAGCTCCATCAGCTCCATCAGCTCCATCAGCTTCATCAACTTCAACGGCTTGGTCTGCACTCAGCACACAGGGACCAAGGAAAAGCTCTGCCCTTGGAGGCACGACCCTTGAGTCCCAACCAGGACAAGCTCTGCCATTGGTGGCAAGACCCTGGGTGTGTTGGTGTAGATATCTTCTGTGTCTGCAGGTGAACATCGGCTGAAGGGGTAAGCAACGGATCTGCATCCTAAAACCGGTAGCAGACATCAGCTAACATCAGCCTACATCGGCCTCAACGCANTTCATCAAACTACTGAAGGGAGAGGAGCAGGTTCCCGCGGAAGGCACATCCGAGCATGAGGCATGGATGGATCGAAATGACATTGCCATGTCATTCCTCAGCAACGCGATTGCTAAGAAGTATGTTCCCATCATTGCCGGGTACACGCTGGCTTCCGAAGCTTACGATAAGCTCAAGCGCGTGCACCAATCCACCTCCCTTGCGAACAGATTATTCATCCTACAACGGCTGATCAGCATGCGGGTGAATGAGGGCGAATCAATCCCCGATTTCCTACAGGAGTTTGAAGGACTCCTTGGCGAGGCTCGCCAGATGAACTGGGACCTTGACGAGAACATGCAAGCCATGATTCTCCTCATGGCGCTACCGGAGAGCTGGAGCCCGATAATCACCGTCATGGGCGGCTGGAAGGAGGACGACCTGACGTACACGGCAGTGTCTGAGTACGTGCGAAACAAGGCCATGCGCCGCAGCGGAAGTGAGGCTAATTTCTCAGCCTATGCCGCATGCTACGGTGGCCGCGGGAGCAAAGGGTCAGCCTCTGGTCAGAAAGGCAGCAGCAGAAGCGGTCGTTGCGGAGGCAACAATGGCGGCAAGGCTCCCAAGCGACAGGGTAACTGCCACAACTGCGGCAAACCTGGGCACTGGGCAAGAGAGTGCAGATCGCCAAAGAAGGAAGACAGCGGAAGCGGTGGGAACAAACGCAACAAAAAGGGTGGCAAAGAAGCTACCAACATGATGGCACAAAGCACGCCTCCAGAAAAAGGAGCGGCGCTGCTCAGGCCAGGAGCTTTTGGGCTTGACTCCGGCACCGATCATCACTCTAGCAACGACCAGGCTGGATTTGTCTCCATCGGCCCCACCGATCGGCGGTTCAGATGCGCAAATGGTAGCGTCGTGAACGCAAAGGGCGTGGGTGACAAGCTGGTGAGCATCAGCCTCAATGGTGCGGAGAAGGATCTACGGCTACGTGACGTGGTCTACATGCCCTCCTTTGCGGCAAACCTTCTGTCCGTGTCAAAAATAACAGACAACGACATGACGGTGGTGTTCATGCAGAAGAAGGCGGTCATCGCCAGGAACGAAGACATCAAAGTCCTCTACGCCAACAAAGATCTCGTGGCACAGGTTCCACGGGTTGACGGACTCTACGTACTGCAGACAACGGCAGCAAAGAGCTCGGAAAAGGAGGGCCATGCGGGTGCAGCAGAGGCAGTGGTCTCGACACCCACGCAGGAGAGAACACCAACGAAAACTGAAAAAGCATCCTCTGCCGCAAAAGACGAAGACGCTGATCTGTGGCATAGACGCTTTGGGCATGTGGCAAACAGCACACTCCAAGTCATCCAGCAACAACAGCTGGTCCGTGGCATGGATGGTTGCAAGAAGGATGCGGTTGGATGTGGCAGCCTGTGTGAACCTTGCCTCCAAGGCAAGACCAAGCGAACGCGCTTTGAGCGCAATGGTCGCCGCGCAGAATCAGCCCTTGACCTCATTCACACCGACGTGTGCGGACCCTTTCGCACGGCGTCAAATGGTGGTAGCAAGTATTTTCTGACCTTCATAGATGACCACAGCCGCAAGGTGTGGATCTTCTTCCTCAAAGCAAAGGGAGAGGTCAGAGAAAAGTTGCAGGAGTTTGTCGCCATGGTGGAGCGGCAGACCGGAAAGAAAGTCAAAGCGATGCGAAGCGACAACGGTGGAGAGTACGAGGCATGCAAGGGCTGGTTGAGGCAACATGGGATCAGCCACCAGCCCACAACGCCTTACACGCCGCAGAGCAATGGTGTTGCCGAACGGATGAATCAGACCATCCTCGGCATGGTGCGTAGCATGCTCTTTGATGCAAAGCTTCCACCGCGGTTCTGGGCGGAAGCGGCAAGAACGGCATGCTATCTCGTCAACCTGACTCCTGCGGCTGCTCTGGGCAGGCGCGGAAAGAAGAAGGGAAAGCAACAGATGACACCACAAGAAGTTTGGTCAGGGAAGAAGCCGGACGCATCACACCTGAAGGTATTCGGCTGCACCGCATGGGCAAAGGTCCAGGCGGGTGAGGGTGCCGGCAAGCTGGATTCAAGAGCACGAAAGTGCGTTATGGTGGGCTATGAGACGGCCCACAAGACATATCGCTTGTGGGACCTGGCAGGAAGAAGACTCATCACCAGCCGGGATGTAACCTTTGACGAGAGGAAA